>PVJI01006749.1:0-83738 GCA_004026765.1 Micronycteris hirsuta | reverse complement strand
TGTGAGGAGTCACTGAGCAAACCAAGGGGAAACACTTGTGCTTAGTGCTGGCCAATGGGAGGTGCTTGGGCTATAGTAGATCAGCCTCCAGCCTCCAGTTCTCAGGCCCAGGGTTCCCAATGAACTGAATTCGCCTCTGAACAGAAGGTACATTAGAGCATGAACACCAGGTGTTGACCATATTTTACCTGTAAAGTGAAGAAGAGACAGGAAACAATAGGCTATCAGGCTATTTCACTTCATCAGCTCCAGCACGCCCTGCCCTGACTGTTTCCCCAGCTTGCCCTCTCCTCTCCTGACCCTGGCAGGTGGCAAGAATGTCCATTCTGCAGATGAAAAAAAAAACCAGGTATGGGGGAGTTAGGGGTAAGTGGCTAGTCCAATGTGTATATTAAAATATTGGGGATCTAGTCTCAAGCCAAAGGCCTTGGTGGGAGGCTTGCAGCTGGTTCTGGGCTCTGGATTGGGGTTCTGGTTGTCAGAGATGCCCCGAGAGAGATGAACCACAGAATCAGTGAGAAGTGTCAGAGTTGGACTCCTTCTACTGAGCTGTGTTTGCAAAGACCCAGTGTGCCCTGAGAGTGACGAATCACAGGGCCAGTGGGAGGTGTCAGAGTTGGATTCCTTCTGCTGAGAGAGCCCTGAGTTTTAGGCTGTGTCTGATGACATCAAGATGGCAAAGTGAAACATGCAAAACGAAGAAGTCAAACCAGTTACTTGCCTTCATGAAGATTTTTTCGAAAAGATGTGAATTCAATTATTTCTTTTTTAATTTAGTCACTTCTATTTCTACATAAAAAAAACACATGGAATTGGAATAGGAGGACGGTAACCAAGCTTTACAAATAACACCCCAACCAACAGAGAAATGTGATCTTAGGGGTCCCTGAGTCCAGAAAAACCCTAGACAAATCTCTTACTCTCAAGAGACTGAAAATAATTGGTTTGGAGATTTTTGTTTGAATCATTTTAAGTCAAGGGAGTCTTCTAGTGAAGAGGAGTCCCTTTCTTACCATCTCCACCTCGACCTCTTTCAACTTCATCATAATGAACAAGACCCCAAGGAACTCAGAAAATCACAACAAGGGGGTATGGGGGGGTCAAAGTTCAACTTTCCAGAACTTTATTTTTAATCCAGAACTCAATGAAGCCGACAACTGGCAATAAGGCGATCAACTTCCCCTCCCCGGCATCCACCCCCTTGTGTGTTTGTTTCTGCCTTGGTTCTGTGGCTGCTCATCACATGCAAGGAGGAATGGAGGCGTGTGTATCAACACCACGGTTGAACAAGGAGCATATTTCTTCCCCCTCTCTGAATCTGTACCCTTCCTTCCCCTTCTCACCAGAGCTACAATTTCCTCTGGCACTTGAGACAGACATATGTTATTTTCAGTCTCACAACTTTCTTGTCAGCTGCATCACCGCACACACAGCCCAGGCTTTGCAAATATAAATACCTGTGGGTGTCTGCATTCCAACCACCGGACTCCTGCCACTTTGGGGGGTGGGGGCGGAATGCAACGTAACTCAAGCAGGTTGTCATCACAGTCCAGCGGTATGATGACATGGTCCTACAAAGTCTACGTCTTCCAAGCCTCTGTCCCACCCCTGAGCTTCCTCCCCATCCCCAAATCGATAAACATGCAAACTGGGTCCAGTGGGCAAAATCCTATAATGTCCTGTTATCCCTCTTACCTGATTAGAAAAGGGCCTGATAATAAATACACTAACAGGGCTCTGCACAGATGGACCTTCCCCAGCGGTACTTCCTGCAGCACAGTAAGCACCCACGACAAGCTTCAACTCTGCGGATACTCTGATGGTAAACGAAAGATTACTTGCCAATTCACAGGTGCTGAACCAGTTGAGGCTCTGTCAGGTAGCAGTGGGTTCAGGTTGGATGCCACGCTGTGGACAGGGAGGCCTCTTAGTAACGCCCACCTCCTCCCAGGCCCCGTCTGCTAGTGTGTGCCGTGAGCAGCGGCCTGGCAGTGGCACACCATGTTGGGTTTTTCTCCTTGATCCTGAGAATTTGCAGATGCCCTGGCTCACGGGAGATGACGAAGAGCAGGACTGACGATCAAAGCAGCCACTTTCATTTAATGTGCATTTCCTATGTGCCATGCACCTTATCTCCTTTCAGTTTCGTAAAGAATTTTCCCCACTTAACAGACAGGGAAATAGAGACTAAGACCACCGAAGCCTTTGGCCAAGATCTCATCCCTGTGAGTCCAAGACAGTGCACCCACTATGGATGCCCCACAAAGTATTTGAACCAATCAGGTGCTTGGCCGGGATGACTGTGAGATCCACCAGGCCACTCACTGCCCAGGGGGGAGTCAGGGGCCCGAGCACCTCTCAGCAACTTGGCCACGTCTCCACTGACCATACACTGCACAGCAGCGGTGGGGGTGGAGGACATTTGCGGAGGAACAACAAAGCTGAACCATCAGCATGTAATTTCCTGAGCCTTATCTTTCCCACGCTGACCTCCGTCCATCCGAGCGATTGTCCAATCCAACGCGTCTGAAGCCCTTTTAACTTGCCTTTCCTCTGGGCATGATACTGTCTTTCTGGAGGGGAAGCATCCATCCGACACCTGGTGAGAAGGAAGGGATGGGTCAGGAGGCAAGCTTGAGACATTTCTCAGCAGCCCCACCCACCCCCTCTCCACCGTGTAGGTCGTGGGGAGCCACTTGAGTCTGTAACCTGACACTTTGTTTTACGAATGAACTAATTTTCCATGAGCACCTTCAAGCTGGGAAATGTCCCAGAGGCGCACTAACCTTTAACATTAAGCGTAATTAAGGATTAGCCACATCACATGACCCGTGAAGCACCAGAGACCAGAGATAATAAACCCCCACACTTTGGGCCGATTTCCATGTTGAGTTCCCCACGGACAACGCCAGCCTTGGGACCTGGAAGGCCCTACAGTGAATGGGTAGCTTGCAGGGCTCAGGTTGGAGCCTGGGCACCCACTGCACATGGCCCTGCCTTCCACACCCAGAGCAGGCAAGCTGACAGACCCAAACTGTCCAGTGGGGACACCTGCCGCCTTTACTCACAGTGTAGTCCCTGGCCTCAGAGAAGAAAATGCCGGTCCTCGGGCAGAGCTCCCTGTGGCCAAGTCTGCGCACAGTTCCTCACATATCATATCTCTGGGAGGTCACAGCACCCTGTCATCCCCATTTTATACATGTGAACTCTGGGGCTCACGGTTCCATGATCTGCCCAAGGCCCCCAAGTAGTAAGTGACTGAACCAGAATATGGACTGGCTCTGTGTTTAAGAATGACACCTGAGAACTTCCTGAGTCGCCTTCCCGAACGCAGTCTGGTTTGTGTGGACAGGCAGGGGGCATGGGCCTTGCTGCTGCTATTTAACCCTCCGAACGAGAACAATGTCTTCCATCCTTGGTACACGGCACCAGCGTTTCCTTTCCTGGACCTTAGTGTGAAACCGGGAGTGAGGGCTGGGGCCGAGGGGGAGGATGGTCGGTGGTGCTGAGCCTCCCAGAGGCCCCTTCCAGCTCCAGGGGCTTCCCTGGCCAGCAACAGCCCCCTTCCCTAACTTAGGGAAGACCCAGTGTGCAGGGGCCAGGGGGGGCGGGCAGCTCATTGGATGCAGCACTGCCCTCCCACTGGGTGAGTTAAAATACAGGCCAGTATGGTGGCTCCCCAAAAATTCAACATTGAATTACCATAGGGTCCCCTTCTAAGTGATCCCAAAAGAATTGAAAGTAGGGGCACACACAGATACTTGTACACCATATTCATAGCAGCACTATTCACAACAACCAAAAGGTAGAAGCAACCCAAAAGTCCGTGGACGGATGAATGGACAAACCGAATGTGGCCCACGCAAACAATGGAATGTCACTCAGCCTTAGACACAAATTCGGACACGTAGTACAAACACGGATGGGCCGCAGAGCGTTTATGCCCCATGTAACAAGCTAGATCCAAAAGGATGAAAGTTTTATGGTTCCACGTATGTGAGGTACCTAGAGTAGGTGAGTTCATAGAAACGGGAAGCGTTAGGGGTTAGGGAGGGCTGGGCGGAGTTGGTGGGCGGCTACTGTTCCCTGGAGCAGGAATGACAGAAACGTTCGGGAGCTGGGTAGAGGTAATGGGGGCACAGCAATGTACATGTACTTAATGCCCCTGGACTGTGCACTTAAAAAGGGTTAAAGTGGTAAATCGTACGCTACATGTATTTTAGCACAGTTGAAGCAAACAAGGGGTAACTGTCCCTGTCAATCAATCTGGCGGATTTGCTACAAACTGGATACGAAGTGCAGAGGCGGGAGCCGTGGAGCCTGGAAGCTGAGTGCCTGGCACTCACCATGCCATGTGCCCCCAGCGGCAGGGCAGCCCCTCTGAGCCAAGCTTTGTTTTGCCCCAGAGCCAGAAGGTCTTCCAGAGATCGGGAAGGCTTCGGTTACTTACGTCTGGTAAATTGCTGGGGAGAATTGAACAGACTCAGGAGGCAGGGAAATAGTCTGTAAGCCCCTACGAAGTACCAAACACTCTGCTAGGTGCACGCAACATGCCCAGCAAGGCGGTCGCTTCACAACAACGTCTCAAGCAGGTGCCCTTCGCAGAAAAGGCTGATTAGCTAATAACGTAGCGGAGATTCTCACACAGGCCCTGTTGGTCTCCAGATCTCATGTGATTCCCTCAACAGACCAGTGTCCCAGAAGAAAAGGGACAAGAATGCCACCCAAACATAAATATGAATATAAAATAAAACCGGAGGCAGCCCTGACCAGTGGGGCTCGGCTGGTTGAGCATCAACCTGCAAAGCGAAGGTCACCAGTTGGATTCCTGGTCAGGGCACATGCCTATGTTGCTGGTTCAGTTCCCAGCTGGGGCGTCCAATGGGTGTTTCTCACATCGATGTTTCTCTCCCTCTTTCTCCCTCCATCCCCCTCTCTCTAAAAATAAATAAATAGATAAAACCTTTTTAAAAATATATAAATAATTAAATACAGGGGGTGTGTCATCGTGGTAATGAACTGCCTGCCCTTTCTGCCCCACAGTCCAGTGTTTTCACTCAGATGCAGATACAAACAAATGTCCGGAGAGAAACAACCTCTCTTCCTGCAGCCCCCGATCTCCCATTCCCAGTGGCCACAGGTGTGACCTCAGAATCGTTACTCCTGTTCCAACCACAGAACAGAAGAAGCATCACTTGGATTCAAAGTTACCTTATGTTCCGACCAAAGAGATAAAATGGGCCCCAAGCCACCTGAGCAACATGTCCGCACTCTGGGCAACCCTCTGCCTTGCTCTTCACTGTCATGGTGCCCAGTTCAGCCACTGATGTGCTGGGCGACCCGGGGCAAGTCCCGAGCTCCCATGGTCCTCGTGTGAGTACCTAAGAGGTGGACCCCATGATCTGAAGGTCCCTCCCATCCCTGGTGTTCCCAAGAGAAGAAAGTCACCTGTCCTAATGAAAATGCAAGCCTCCCTCCCCAGGCTTTCCTCTTTGACTCCTCGTGCTTCTGAGCCCCTGGCTGGGAGAGTTTGCACCAATGTTGGGGGACTGCTCTGGCAGAACACCCGCCTCATGCACCCGGCACGCTGGCCCTGTGAGGGGGCCATGTGTGAGCTTGCACGTCCGTCGGGCAGGCCCCAGGGAGAGGGACGTGGCCTCCCTCTTTGCTCAGAGTACTTGATGGTTAATGATCCCTGGGCACACATCCCCCACCCTGTCCCCAGAGACATTTCCACAGTTGTTTTATGAGCGAGGCTGGGGAAATCTATTAATGAGAGCGGTAATTGTTACCTTTGGACACCAAAGGCTGATTTAAAATGGTTAATACCTCAGATTCCAAAGGCAGAAAGTTCATCTTTTTCACCATTTTGTCTGGAGCAAAACAAGACGAAAGGAGATTACATATCCAGGGCTACAGATGTTTGGCTGCATAGAGCATTTTTCTGAGATGGGGGCTGGGGGCTGGGGGCCGGGAACTTTCATTGAAATGACAATTTAGCATTGCCAATGCTTATTAAGCCATATGCACCTATGCACCTATATCAGTGTTAAAAGCATTTGAAGGGTGTTGATGGATTTCTGGGGAGCAAAGAGTATAGGACAGGGCAACGACACTGCGCAGCAGGTCAGCTTCCACCACCGGCCCCAAGCTCCATCCTGACTGGGTTCAGCACTTGGTCAAGGAGGTGGTGACATAGCTTCCGAAGCCGCCTCTTCCCCCCCAGGAAGTGGCCGTGAGTCCGGGTGGCTCAGCCAAGTTCTTGGAATCCACTGGGGAGAAAAGACTAAGAGATCAAGACATGATCCCATTTGGAGGATAATCGGGTGTCTGCCAGAGGCAAGGAGGCTGACCCCCTTTTCCTTCTAAATAAGGATCTGGGGGAGTTGGAGACTCAAAAAAGAACTTAGTTTTTGGGATTCATCCAGTTGGAGTTTCCAGAAACTCCTGTAAGGGCTATAAAGCCACAGTAATTTATTCCCGAAGGGAAAGAGGAAAAACAGCTACAGTTCAAGCAGAAAAACACAAGCCCCACCCGCACCTCTCCCCCTCGCCTGATAGGAAGATAGGAAGCTGCCTTTCCGCTTGGCTGACGGATGCTCCATCCCAGGCTCATAGGCAGCCGTGGCATCGAGCAGGTGTCAGACAGCCCTGGTCCTGGCCCCAGATCGTTCGTTCCAGCTGCCCCATCCGGACCTGCAAGCGGAACCTAAAACAGCACAGCCCCAGCGCTACATCCAGTTGCATTATAACTCAAATATAACCTCATACCTCAAAAGCGGCCCCTGGGATTCCAATCATTCAGCAAATATTTGCCACGTGTTTGCTACGTGCAAGGCACAGTACGAACAGGCCTAGAGGAATTTCTCGCCCATTCTTAGGCCAGTTTTGAGTGAGAGTTTAGTAACAGCTTAGTAACAGCTCATCCCTGTCTCCTGTATGATTCTTTACAGTTTTCAAACCCATCATCGTATTTTAACATCTCAACAACCCAATAAGATGGACATTCTCATCCCTACTTTATGGAGAAAGACTGTAGTGTTCAGAAAAGCAAAGTGATTTGCCAAAAAAAAAAAAAGACTTGAGACTTGAACTCATAGTCACTACTGAAAAGGGACACAGGGTCAGTTACACCATGGCCCTGAATGAGTATCTGGAGCCTGTACGCTCAAGTGCTCTTTGTTCTTGAGAAGCACCTTTGTAAAAAAAAAAAAAAAAAAAAAAAAAAATTCTGTATGGGATTATGGGATTGCGCATGACTAGGAGGAACCACTTTCCACTTTCCCTGCCCTGTGTGAGAAACCATTCTGAGGAGGAAATTCTTAATTCTAACATCACCATCCTGCTGAGGAAGTCTGGGCTGAAGAAGGCTGTAAGGCCCTGAGCCCTTGTTTCAGGAATGGGGAAACTGAGGCCAGAGAACATGCCAAGGTCTCCCACTCACTGAGCCAGACTTGGCTCTGGAACTCAGGCGTCCAGGTTGCTGCCACTTCCCTCCACCAGCCAAGATGCTGTTGCCTGGGGAAAAGAGAGCAGCTCAGAGTAAGACGTCCAAATTGCTTCAGAGCTCTCTTTGCTTCCATTCTCTCAGTTTTTTGTTCTTGCCTTTCTTCCCCTCTCCATCCAGGATGGAAGGCAGGAAGAAAGCACCTGGCCCCAGAACAGTCCCTCCTCCTAAGAGGAGGGATATTTGAGGACCTCTGAAGACACCATGAGAAGAGGGGGGTCCTCAGACACAGTGTCTCGGGCTTCCTGCCACAGCCCAAGCAGAGGCCCTTAACAGGGATGAAGCACTCCCATGAAGCCAGGAAATGGGATAGGGGAGAGAGGCTGCGAGCAAGTTAATGCTGTGCCCTGGCTTTTCTGGATCAGCTCCTCTGACATGAGAATAGGAACTTTCTCCAAACTGAGTCAGTGTGTGACCTTTCTAGCCTCTCATGCCCAGGAAGCTCAGATGCAGCAAATAAGAGAGTATGTGCCCACCACACCCATATTCTGCACCCAAGGCAGACCCCGCTAATCAAGTGCAGCCTTCTAACCCACTCACTGTGAACAAGCCAACGCCCATCCGATGGAGTTGTCATGGCACGTGAAACCATTTCCATGCGGCTATGGAAGATCTCATGTATTTTAGGGTCTGCCTTGCATCCCTTCCTTTTGGAAATTAACCACACCCACTCTGCCTGATTTTGACAGACTTGTTAATCAAGAGGTCACACTTATTTCCTCCAGGTGGCCAGCCAATCAGAGTACTCCATGCACAATTCCTAGCACTTGATTGGGGAGGGCATGTGACCCAAGCCAGCCAATCAGAGTCTGTTTGAGAGACTATGACTGCTGAAGGCCAAAAAGAGCAGTATCTCAGTCTGGGACTACTGGCCAAGAGGAAGATGTAAGTCGGGGGCTTACTCTGAGAACTGAAAATGAGGACAACACTGGCAAAAGCAGAGCAGAGACAAAGATAAGAGACCCAGGCCCTGGGGACATTGGTTAAACCCTGGACGAAGCCAGGTCTACCCCATGAATTGTCCAGTTCTGGCACACAGTGAAAGTCAATAAATGCCCTGTGCTTGCTGGGGAATCACGTAACTCAGCTTTGCCTCAGTCCGCCGGGCCGAAGCTGGTGGGGACTGGCACTGCTGGGGCTGCTCTGCTCATCCCGCCCCCTCCGTGGATGCATCTGCATCCTTGTGCCCTTGAACTCTTTTCACAAACTGGTTCCTCCTCCAGAAGAGCTTGGGTGGCTCCACGCAGACCCTTTGCCAGAACTCTACCAACCACGTTAGATGCATCCCCATCAGGAGGCGTTCTCAGACCCTGGGTTTGCACAGGCAAAGGGCCAACAAGTAGCCAAGGAAAAGGATGTAACCAAGTCTCATCTTCGAATAAAAAAATCATTGTCAGGCAAATAAAGGAAGAGGGTAAAATAGACAGGCAGGCAATTTGATGGTGCATAGTTTCGTGTATGTGATTTAGTTGGTCATAGGCTCACAGTCTCAGTTTGGGGACCGGATAGTGTTGAGCTCCCTGCATCTGCCTGCCTTTCCCAATTGGCCTGCTACCCAATTGCAGGACATTGCCACAGATCAGACATTTCCAGGCACTGGTCAGAGCATTTGCAGTTTAATTAAGTTTCAGTGTGGCATAAAGAATTAGCAAAAAGAAGAGTCAGGAGCTGGCAGCATTTACAAATTTCTCCCAAAAGAGAGGCACACAGACCCATGCTTCTGAAAGGGTGCTACTTTAAATCCAGGTCTTCCTGCCTCAAGAAGGAATACTATCCCATCCATACAGATGTTCAAATAGGGGCAATTGTATTAGTCTATCTCCAAGACCGGAGTTAGACAGTGTTCTTCGGGTTACAGTGACATAAACAAAAGTCAAAAAATAATAAAAAGAAGGGTGAGGTATTTGTAGGCTCATTTAACTGATAGTTTGAGTAACCTTCAGGCATGGCTAAATCCAGATACTCAAAGTTATAAGAACTCTGTCTTTCTCCATCTCCAAACATTTTTCCTTTCTGAATCCTTTATTTTCTAGTCTTCCCCACGTGACTGTTACTAATCCAAGGCTTAAATGCTAGTAAAGGAAATATGCCTCCATCCCCATATTCCCAAGAAAGATCTCTGGATTCAACCTCATCAGATAAGCTTGGGTCACCTGTCCCATCCCTGAACCACTCACCATGGATAAGGGGGAGTGGAGTGCTCTGATTGGCCAGGCCTGGCTCATGTGCTCACCCTAGATCAGGGAGTGATGTCAATCCAGGCAAACCTAATGGTCTGAGAATAGAAAGAAACAATTTTCTCCCAGGGGCAGGAAGGGGTGGGGGGTAAGGTAGGAAATGGGCTTTGTTTTCTAGTGAAGGTTGAAATGGATGCTGAGCCAGTATGAACAAAACAACAGAGCATCACCTATAGTTACCTCCCACCATACTTGATTCTATGACCTGCTTGGCAAGGCTTCTTGATGACACATTTCTGTTTGCCCCTCCTACGTGATGGCATGTCACTAACCCTTTCTGCATTCCTAAAACAGAGTCCTCCGGCCATAACACATAGGCAAGTAACTAGGCCTTAAATGAATGCACCTGTTTTCTCTACATCCCTATAAATCCAGGGTTACATGCAAATCTGAATGGATAGGCTGAGGAGGTAGACTGTTTCCCAAAACAAAATACCCTTGAGTTCTGCAGTCATGGGGTATTCCTGGCTCAGTTCTCTGCCAGGAATTCCCCACCAGGCTTGCAGTGGACTTCAATGCTCTACCTTATTTCCATTCTTGGCAAAGTGAAGAAACCCTGGTACTCACTCATCTTTCCCTTTCTTGTCAGGCACATTCCAAGAACTCATAGGTCTTAGCCCTAGGCCACAGACCACTTCCATAAAGGCATTTTTCATCAGAAAATAAATAACTTGGCTTCCTTGGACTCAAGGTACCTCCAACCTCAACCCAAGATCCCTCCATCCAAGAGGCACTAAAGGCCGGTCCCCTTGGTTCTCACCTGGACATCCAGCACCAGCCCCCTCATGAGTGCCAGGCAGAATGAGCCAGCATGATGAGAGGAGCAGCGGGGCACGTGAAGGCCTTGCAGAGCTATATGCTAATTGCACGGAGTATTAATAAGTCCCTTTTATATCACTGCTTTTGGCAAAACCATTGTCTTAAGTACTTGGCAGTGCCACACCAACAAAATTGCTGGTTCTTATTACAGACAAAAATACACGATTCCCCAGCCCCAGGTCCCAGAAAAATATCTGCCTTCAGTAGCACTGGCCAGGGAAGAGGGGAAAGCAATCCACATGCAGGCAAGATGGTGAGCCCACACAGCCTGGTGGCAGGGGTGACCGGAAGAAGGGCACCTGGCCTGGGAGAGTCCCACAGCCCCATGAACATCTGAAGTTCAAGGCCCTCATGGGGTCCTCGTGGAAGTCCAGTTCTGGCCAAGGAGACAGGGCAAAGTGACATGTGGGTATCCGGAGAGCAAAGACTAATCTGAAATCAGACAGGACTCTTGAGAAGCACAAGAGAAAGAGGAAGCTCAGAGGAAAGTCTTAGCTGGGTTGTCATTAATAACAACCGCCACCCTCCAAGTGTTCACTGCGGGCCAGGCTCCAAGTTCAACACACACTGTCCTCATTAGCTCAGTTAATCGCTCCACAGCACAGAGACCGGGACTGTCACTATGCCCATTTTCCAAATGAGGAAACAAAGGTTCAGAGAGGTTTCTTTCCTGCTCTGAGGCACACAGCTATTTGGGGGCAGATTTGGGTATAGCTGGACAGTGGGGCCAAGTGCTCTTCCTGGGGAGGAGTCTTCTCTCCCGTTACCTTGACATTCATTTGTTGCCTCCGAGGACCATTAGTTTTGACCTGGGACTGTTAAGGGCCTCACAGGTTAGAACTTCTGCTCTTTTAACTACTCATCTACCTGACAAAAGTCACCTTAATTACAAAGGTTCTCCCAAGGAAAATGCAGCCAGCAAGGGCTGGGCCATGTTGCACCACTGGGTGTTTATGGCCTCCCTGCTTTCCGATGCAAAGAGTTGCTGAGTTTTCCAGAATTTCTCCTGCAGCTCTTTCTTCCCTGCCTCCTGTCCTGCTATCCCATAATTCAGCTTTTCACCCCTCACACCTGGGCAATGCTATCTCTACCAACTGGACTCTGCCTCTGGCCCGCCCAGTCCATCCTCCACCCCCACAGCAGATCATTTTGCTGCTGTTACTCAGAAACCTTCAGTGGCTCCCCATTGCCTACAGGAAAAGGTTGAAACCCCATAGCTTGGCATTCAGGGCTTGCACAAGGCAGTCCCAGCTTCATTTTCAATCACACTGCCCCCACTCTCCAACCTTAGTTCCACTATTCAGCTTCCTCCTGGAAGCTCACAAAGTATGGGACCTCTTTCCTGCAACATGTGCTGACCACAGAGGGGCTGGAGAGAGGCAATTGGCAGGGAGGTACTGGGAGGGTGGCTGAGACTTCCTGCACACTGTCACACCTTGTCCCACTCCCATTGGTCTTCAGAACCTCCTACCCAGGAGTCATAAAAGACACTGACTCTTAGGCTCAGTTTGGGAGATGTCAAGAGGCTGAGGAGCCAGTCCTGAAGTCCATAGGGAAATCGAGGCACAGTCAGGTGATCTGTCCCAATAGGAATGTCCTGGGGCAAGAATAAGCTCTAGGAGTGATGTCAGCATCCATGAGAAGGGAAGTTCAATAAAGCCACCCCCTACCTCCTCTCTGTTTCTCCCAGAGTCCCTGCTTCTGTAATTATGCCCAGAATTATGCCCAGAGTCCCTGCTTCTGTAATTATGCCTCGTCTGCAGCAGTACCCCCAACATTCCCAGAGTATTTTGGAGGCAGTCAAAGGCCTTCCCTGCCAGTCTCAAAACAAAGGTTGCTTGAGCACACAGTGGACATGATTGGCCTCACCATGAAGCAATAAGGCTCCACCCAGGACCCCAGAGGTGGACCACCACCCCCAGCCCTCAGATCTCCCCAGGGAGAGCTGCTCTGCACCGCTCTCCTCCAAACCACCTATGGTTCCTGTGAGTTCCTGGATGGTCCCCATCCACCAACCCCCAACCACAGGGGAGGCCAGCAGGTGATGCTGGCTGCTGGCTCCTTTCTTCTGTGGTACAGGGATGACAGCCGAGTGGCATCATGTTGACAAGAGAAAGGAAAGTCCTGGGTTACTGAACCAAGAGGAAGAAGATAAGTATTGGTGCAAGGCCACCTCCTCCCAGGTATTTTAAAGCAGAAGTAAATCCAGCAGCCTCACAAAACGCCCTCCTTGGGCCCAACATGGCCCATGAGCACCTTTGTGAATTACTCTTGACCTAGTCCCAGCCCCCGGAAAGCACGCCCTTCACCGCTATTCCCTTCCAGCTACACCAGCCCATCCTGATGCCAGACACCGATCTCCTCTGGGCCAGCACCCTTGACCCCATCATCTGCTTCTCTCCACTCTGGACCCCCGACTTCCCTTTCTCCTTCCGCTGAAGCCTTGGTTCACCTTTCACAGCCTGATGCAAGCCCAGCTCCTCTGTGAAGCTTCCCATATAACCTTCCCTTCTCCCTTCCACACCCCACAAACCCATCCCCACCCAAGATCCTACCTAGCATGACAGTTCCCAAACTGTCAGGAAAACTCTCTTACTTCTGCATAAAAAGACATGCACAAGCTTTTTTTGTGACCATGAAAAATAGAAAATAACCAAAGTGCCCACGAATAGGACAGTCCTCTGTAAAGTCGGCAGGCTCCATGGAGTGAAATACTGTATAGCAGTTAAAAGGAAAGAACTGGGCATATGAAGAACTGGTTGACGATACGGGAATTTTGATAGAAAACACACCCAAGGCAATGCTATGTAGGTGGATAGAGATTTGCATGTAAGTGTGGAATAAGGATCTGGAAGGATACCCACCAACTCATGAATGTGGCTACCTCTAGGAAAGGCACAAGGGAAGCAGGACTGGGCATGGAAGGCCAACAAAGTTTAGCTTAATCTTTCAATGGTCTAATTTCTTTTTAAAGAGCATGAGTTTATTGACAGACTGATAGTTTTTTTATTGATTTAGAGAGAGAGGAAGAGGGAGAGAGAGAGAAACATTGATGTGTTGTTCTATTTATGTATCCATTCATTGGTTAATTCTTGTATGTACCTGGACCAAAGATCGAACCCACAACCTTGGCATATTGGGACAAAGCTCTAACCAACTGAGCTACCCGGTCAGGGCCTGATAATTTTTTAAAATGTTCTCTGGAGGCTCCATTCCTCACTTCAACCAGAGAAGTTCTGCCTTTAGCTTTTATCTGTTTTACTTTGTTATATAGAGTTTCATGGAGGGAGGGAGTTACACTGATTTTTGCCAAAGAATCTGGTTTTCCTCAGTGTGACTCCTCATGGGACCCATGCCACCCTGTGGTTCATGGGCATCATATGCCCACCCCTACCAGCCTGGAAGCTCATGAGTTTAGGGACCATGCTTCATGTACTCCTAGTGACACCTCATACTGACATGGGAGAGGGACCAACCTTGGGGAAATCCTGGAGTGGCAGAGGTGGGAGCACTCACTACAGCCACAGAGCTTGCCCCAGCCAGGAAGAGGCCCAGAAAAATAGCTTGGTCCAAGCACAGTGAGCCCAAGAGCCCTGGAGTTCACCCCATTGACCAGGGGGACAATCTGGGAGACAGCCAAGCCCCAACGGTAGAGGAGCCTAGATGAACATACAGCCCCATGGAAAGCAGGCCAGCAACCACTCCAGAGCTGGCCAATGATCAGCAGAGCTCTATTTATATTTGGCTCATTGGCTGGAGGGAGGGTCGGAAGGCGGAGGAGAAAGGGGAGGAAGTAGATGGAGGCTCCCAACATAGAGCCCCATTCACAGGAGGCATTCAATAGCTGTTCCACTGACCCACCAGGGAGCCACACTAGAACTCACCCAGAGAACCTGGCTTTTTTTTTTCCTGGCCTATAATCACAACAAAGAAAAAAGCACCCAAGTTCTCTTTGATTGATATTTCTGGCAGTTCAGGCCCACTCCAGTCCATACTCACCTTCTTCCCCACATGCCTCCTGTACTGTGGCTATGCCGGAGGCCGCCATGTTGCTGAGGCAGCAGCAGGAGTCTGAGTAGACGTGGTCATCATGTCAGCCTCCTCCCTTCCCCACCTGCTCCACGTCCAGCCCCACTGAGGTTTCGAGGCCTGCCACCAGCTGTGTTTTTTGAACACAAGCCTCAGGGACTTCCAGGTCTCTTGGGGGAGACCACTGTTCAACCACCTTAGAATATAGATCATTAAAACTGTGTACATGATGAAGGGTCACCAGGGAGCCAAAAGATGCTGCTATAATTTGTATTTGAACACTGAAATGGATTGTGCAGGATATAGAAGATGAGCACAACTCCAGAATTTAATTGGTTTTTTTTTTAAACTTAGGGAGTCCTTTCTTTGCAATGTGGGGCTTGTTGGGTAGGATGGAAAGTTTCCTGCACAACTGCCGGGACCACCAAGGAAGGAGGAAGGCAATTCGATGTCTGTGTCATTCCGTGTAGTCGGGCAGATGTGTCAGGAGCCAGAAAGGAAATCTGCCGGAGCCCCACCTTTTACTGCGGTTGCCATTTTTTCTACGTTTCCATGGCACGTGTCAGAGTCTATGCCACATCTGCTCGCGGCCCCATTGAGTGAAAAACTCATCAATTGTGTCCTGGCTGTTGTTGGAGCCAATGGATGTGTTAAAATATTTCTTTCAGTTGTCTCCTGGGTGCACTTGACTTTCCCAAGTCCAACCTAATCCAATCCCCCACATGTTACTGATCATCATCCCAAGTCCCAGAGAGAAGATGTGATTTCACCAAGATCACACAGCAATGCAGTGTCAAGTCCTGTTCTCTCTTTAGGTCCAGCTCGTCCCACCAAACCCCTTTGAAATATGGGAAGCTTATTTCAAAACTTCCTGTGTCTCCTGCCCATATTCTCCATATGGAGGAGTTTGATTACAAGCCAAAAGCAACACTCCCAATTTTATTATCTTTGCCACCATTTCCTCAAGTGTACCCAAGCTGCTCACTTTAAAGCACAGCTAAAGATAATCCCAAATAATTTTTAATTAAAGATCATCATTTAAAACGTACAATTTTGTAAGTCGAATGGCAACTAACTACATTGGGGATTTTGGTGACACACTTCACAATTAAGTGTTTTCCGTGTTGCGCCAATTAAGGGTTAACAGGCTGCAAATACCCCCTTTGCACATTTTTGCTTAATGAATTCATAGTGGGAAGCTATTCTCATTAGGTTAATTTGTCAACACAATCAAGTTACATCACCAGGATTTTTCTTGCAGCTCACAAATTTAAGTGCCTTTGTGTCTTGGTGCACGCTTCTGCATTTCATTCCAAGCTATCAGAATCAAACACTTTTTGATGAAAAAGAAGGAAGTTGATGGAAGATTTTTCAGGTCTTGGTCTTCCTTCTCACCTTTCAGACATAGGCATGTTTATGTCGTTTTATTGAGCTCTCTAGGGCTTTCCGTCTGTATTTCCCTAGTAGGTTGTCATGCCTGAGAGTAAAACACGCATCTGTGTACTGGTAGAGGGACCGCTCCAGCCCCTAAGAGTGACGGCCGGCCACAGGGGACAACCGCCCTCCTCCCTGCACTCAGCTGGGGAGGGCCACGGGTATTCCCCTCCCAAACTTGGAAAAACACCCAGCCTCCCTCCTAAAGGCTCCTTCTTCGTTCTGATAAGGCTGTCATCTTGGCAGAAGAGAAAACGCTCTTCTCACTCTGAGGCTGTCTACACACTAATTAGTCTATTCAGTGCGGGGATAAACAGTCAATCGGATTGCCAAGGCTTTCCTGGGAAAATATCATTCGTCACCCAGAGTTGGGGGTGACTGGGCTTTGTTGAATTCAAAGCAAATGTTGTTTTCAATAACAAAGAGAGTGGAGACAATCTCCGTGTCCGATCACGAGGGATGGTGGTAAGGCCACGAAGAGAACGTGAAGGCGCCTTTCACAGGGATGACGGGACTCATGACTACATTCACGGACGTGGAAACCTGTCCTGGTGTAGTGTTAACGTCACGTTACAAAGCACTTTGTAAGGGGTGACGCTTGGGTTTTTAAATGCGTACACGTGTTTCAGTGCTGCAAGGACGGTCTAGGAGAACATCCTCAAATCTAACGGTGGGGCTCTCTCTCAGGAACAGGCTTACCAAAATTTTTACTTTTTTCCTTGTTTTTTTCCTTTGTCCTGGAGTGTCTGGTTCTTTCTGATGAGGATGGATGACTTGGGTAATCAGAACAAAGGGAGAGGGCCTCTCAGCGGCCTGGGAGTCCCGTGAGAGGGTGACTCTGCAAACCCTACGCTAAGATGCTAAGAATAAAAAGAAGAAACGTGGGACCGCATTTCTGACTGTTTTCAAAGTGTGGTTGTCTAATGTTCCTCCTACACAAAATGACAGGCGCAGCGGTGAGGGATTCGAGTCTGATGGAAAGTTCACCTACATCTAAGGGCTGGGTGCCATGCCCATTTTACAGATGAGGTCCCTGAGGGTTACCTAGCCAATGTGACCCATGATGGAGGTGGATTTGATCCCAATCCTTCCAACACCAGAGCCACCATAATGCCACATAGGTTCCGTGCCCTTCTCAGCCCTGCGCGCTGCCCGGGCTCCCCCTGAGCAGCCTGCACCGAGAGGGGGAGCAGCCCCCGCTGAAGTCCATCCCGTGCCCTGACAACAGAGCTATGCCCAGTTATCGGGCTCTGGAAGCCCCACAACCCATGCTCTGGAGCAGCAGTTTTAGTCGGCAAGGACCACCCATTAGCTGAGTCAAGATCAGCATTTTTTTTTAAATAAAAGAATGGAAGAGGATGGGATAGGATGGGATGGGAAGGAATGGAATGGGAATAAGCTAGATCAACACCACGCAATAAAGCATATTGTTTCAGGAAATTTTATTTCATTTTTGCACATGTGGAATGTGGAGAGTTTGCACATGGGGAACGGTTGGGAGGCTGGCTTTCATGCTCCAGCCAAACCTGCACTCACCAACCCCACACTCAGACACGGGGCTGCCATCCCAGGCGGGCTGGGGTGCACACACCTCTTTCCAGGGTGCACAGAGATGCCTTCCTGGGTGCCAGACTACATGGTGACCGGGCCGTGTCTCACCCGGAGGGACCTTTTATCTCATACTCACAAAGGTGCCACTTGGGCCAATGACATCTATGGGTGCACAGCTGGTTCCTATCCACTTGCCCACACCCCAGTCACTGTGCATTCTCCACCCTTCCCTGCCCTGCTCTGGACCGCAGCAGACTGGCCCCTTTAAACATATCTTCTTGGCTTTTTGGCTCATTGGGTTTGGCCAGTAGGTAGCCCTGTCTGAGATCACACAGCTGGAGAAGAGAGACGCTGGGTGTTCCTCCCATTTTCTCCTGGCTTCAGCGTGCACCCAGCTTGGGCACAATGCCTCCAATAAAGGCTGCACCTCCCGGGCCCACAGCTCTGGCCCAGATGCTTTTTCAAGGCTCCAGCCCTCACTCCACTAGTCCTGGTTTTGTCCCTTTAGCCGTGGGTGTGGTGACAGCCTCTCACCGCTGTGTCTGGTGCCTCAACTGCCACCGTTCGTTTTGTTCCCTTAACCCAGCCCACATCTCTGTAAGTCTCCCTTCCGTAGAGTCTCCTCATCTGAGCCATTGGGAAGAACCCTATTTTCTCCTGGGCCCCTGACTACTGCTGATGTGTGTGTGTGTGTGTGTGTGTGTGTGTGTGTGTGATGTACTGGGTCACAATATAAAACGTACTTCTTACTGTGGATTACAATAAAAAAAAAAAAAAGTTTAAGAACCACTACCCTGGGGGAATCTAATGCAAAACAGCTTGGGGGATGAGTAAGCCAGAGAAGGCCCCAGAGGCAGGCCAGGAAGAGAACTTCAGGCACAGAGCACTGGGCTGGCGGTCAGGGCTGGTGGGGCTGCTCAGGCCCCGCTCCTCTGGCCAAACCCCCAGGACCGATGCGCTCTAGCCAGCACCGACAGCCTAAGATTCAGTCCTGGAAGCAGATTTATTTGTATATTTCAAGACCCACCTCTATGAACATCATTCATATTTTTAATCTCAGAAAGCACCAGGATGACATCTACAGCTTCCAGGATGAATCCTCCCACCTCGGGCCCCTTCCCCAGCCTCAGGACAGACTTCTTTCACACCAGAGTGGCCCCTTGGATGCTGTGCTAAAACCACATTACACCACATGTGTGTCCCCATGAATTCCCCAATTATGAGTCATTGTCTTCCTCTAAATATTTTTATACCTAACTCATGATCAAGATGCCTTGCCAAAACTGTGAGCAAACACTGTCCACAGCCGCCCGCTAGAGAGGGCGGCTGTGGAGAGATCTGCAGGCTTTCTGATGAGGCCTGGTGTCCAGGTCACACCAGCCACGAGTGATAACGCTCCTGGGAGAAGCGGAGCCCCTGCCGGGCCCACGCCCACTGAGGCGGGTGTCAGATCACTGTGTAGCCGGCATACTCTGTAGGATTTTCCCCAGGACTCTGCATTCCGCAGCCACAGTGGCAGTGGGTCTCCCAACAGTGGCAGTGAACGGTGCTGTGCAGCTAGCACTTGGCTCCCCCAGATTGGAAAGGTAGAGCCTGTGGTGGTGGCTGTTTTACAAGGAAGAGGGGATGCACGCCCACAAACCAGCTGTGGGCCAGGAGCCCCATCTCCTATTGATTGTTCCCAGCCTGGACCCAGACCAGAAGCACGGGGCACAGTGGAGAGACACGCTTTGACCTCAGGAGGACCTGAGTTCAAATCCTGCCTCTGCCATCTCTTAGCTGTAGGACATTGGCCCATCCCGGAAACTCTCTGAGCAGCCATGTTTTCCTCCATAAAACCAGAATGGCACTGCCTAGTGCAAAATTAAATGTTAGCATGTTTACTATGAGCAGAGTACTGGGCACCTAAGAGACACAATGAATTTTGACTACTCATTGTTTAAGCACGCAGGCGCTGGAGTGAAACCACCCTTAATCAGATCTCAGTCCTGCCTTGTACTACCCCTGTGACCTGGACAAGTCACGGATCTTGCTTCATTGTTCTCATCTTTAAAATGTGGGAAATAAAAAATAAAATGTGGGGAATAATAGCAAGTGGCCTAGAGGAATAAATTAATTACATGAGACAAGTGGTAAGAGAAGTTGCATAGTAGAATATGGTTCATAAATTTTAAAAAAAATTTTTAAATTCCTTTTTTGGGGAATAACCTCAGACTTCACAAAAGCTGTCAGAGTAGCATAACAATCTTCCACATACCCTTTCCCCAGCTTCCCCAAATGCTAACATCTTCCTCATTTGTTTTACCACTCTCTCGTTTTCTCTCACATATACTATCTTGCCTGTGTGTATAAATTTAATTTTTTTCTTTGAAAAGTTTTAGAGTAAGGTGGAGGCATAATATCCTTTTATCTCTAAATACTTCAGTGTCTATATTTCCTTTAATAAAAAAAAAAGGGGGGACATTCTGCTATGTAACCACCGTGCAATTATCAAAATCAGGAAACTGACACGGATAAAAAGGCATTATCTACTCCACAGGCTTGACTCAGGTGTCACCAACTGTCACACTACTGCACTTCTCCTGGTCCAGAATCCAATCCAGGGGGGCAAGCTCCATTTACTTGTCATGTCTCTTTAGTCTCCTTGAATCTGGAACAGTCTCCGGTGTTCGTCTTTCATGGTTTCGACCGTTTTGAAGAGTAAAAGCCGTTATTTTGTGGAATGTCTCTCAGTCAGAGTGTCTAATGTCTTCTCATGATCGGGTTCAGATTACGCATTTTTTGCAGGGTTACATTTTTAGCAGGAGGGTGCCACGCCTTCTCAGAGAATCAGAGAGTGAGATACACAGTGTTGATTTGCTCTTTCGCTGTGATGTTAACTTTGATCCTTGGTTCGTGTGATGTCTGCCAGGTTTCGCGACTGCAGAGCTACCATTTTTCCCTCCGTAATTAATAAGGATCTGTGGAGACTTTGAAACGATGTAAATATTGTTCCCCATCCTAATTTCAACCAGTAATTTTAGCATTCATTGGCAATTGTTGTCTGAAACAACTCTAATTATAGTAGATGTCAAATATTAATCCTCGACTCCATCACTTTTTCCTACATCTAGTATTTGAAAGTCACTGTAATGAAAAGCTCCCTTCCCCTTTATTTATTCATTTACTTATTTGGATCATGAGAATGAGTTCATAGATTCCTATTTCAGTGAGTGTAATGTCTCCAAGTTTCATCCATGCTGTAATATATATCAAAATTTCATTTCTTTCTAAGGATGCATAATATTTCAGTATACGTACAGACCACATTTGGCTTACCCATTCCTTTGTCCATGGACATTTGGGTTATTTTTGCACCTTTTGGCTATTGGGAATAGTGCTGCTATGAACATGCACGCACAAATATGTGTTTGAGTCCCTGCTTTCAATTCTTTGGGGCACATACCCAGAGTGGAATTTCTGGATCATATGGAATTCTGCTTGATGTTTGAGGAACTGCCATGCTGTTTTCCAAGGACCAAGGACCGGTGCCCAAGAATACTCTGCCACCCCAAACTCCGACTCTGCCTTATTTCAGACTCAGAGAGATGGGGTGGATGATAATAATGAGCTTAAGCTTCGGCCTCAAGGGATTGAAAGAGCCACTGAAAATACCACTCTGCCAGAAAGGACGGTAAATGAGGATCCCAAATGCCCCACCTTTGCGGGAGTGGAATTTTGACTCAGTGAAACCTGGTGGCGACTTCTACCAAGAGCAGCCAAAGCTCCTTCACCAAAACAGGATGCAGATGAGAGGGGCTCCGCCACCTCAGACCCGGAAAGGAGGATGGGAAGGCACACGGAGAGCCGGGTCCACAAGTCCCGGTATCTGCTCTGCCCCTCCATCCAATTATGATCCAGTGTCCCCACGCCCCCTGGGGACCGGGGGCTTGTTTGTTCAAGCTGACATATCTATTATTACTCTTTAGGTAGTTAGGAGAATCATTTGCAGCATTCATTAACAAGTATCACCTTATGGATTACTAAACAGCAGCTCTTCTCTAGCTAATGAGCCCCAGTAGTGTGATACTTTACAGATTTATAGCAAGACAATTAAGCAAAGTCTTGCTTTTATAGCGGGCCTTAAAATAAACCATTCAAGATACAAAGAGGAGGCAGAGGTCACAGTACCTATGGTATGTTTGCAGTTAGAATTGGGGAAGTTAAATTCTCCACCCAATCTTTAGTTATACACACATGTGCAGACGTGCACACACTCAATCTACAGAGAATGGCGGGTTGGCAGAGCTTTCTTGCCCAATTTCCTGGCTTCATAATTACAGAGTACTTAAGTAATATGTGCAGGGTTCACATGCAGACCAAGGAAGAAGAAGAGAAGGACAAAAGAGAAAAGAAAAAGAATCAGGCTGGATTTTGTCTTTATGAGTAGGGAGAGATGAAAAATTCTACTATGTATTGAATGCCAGACATTCAGGCCACCCCTTGCTTAAGTTACATGAAACTCTGCAAGGTAAGTATTAGTATCCCCATTGTAGAGGTACAGAAATGGAGACTTGGAGAAGCTGTCGCTTGCTCAAGGCCACACAGCTTGGAAGTGGCTGCACCAGGCTTTAAAATGAGGTCTGTGTGATTCTGAGGATCTGACCCTTTGGAACTTCACATCAAGGGCAGAGGCAGAATCCCCATCCCCACCACTTACCTGCTGCTGTTTTCATGCACTTGCCTTCCCAGGAGTGTGGGGGTGACCTCCACAGTACACTTTTCTCCTGCATTGTGTTGGCTTGGACAGACAGCCTCCTTCCTGTACCCCAGATCCCTCTTTAGCAAGACCCCCCTCCAACCTGTCCAGGACTCCCATTTGGTCCACCCCCCTGAGCCAACCGGAGAGATGTCAGCACCAACAGTGAGTGTATGAGTTTAGCTGCCAGATAAATAGGGTCACCTCTGCACTGCCAGGCTAGGAAGAAGGCATGAAAAATTCCAGACTGGGCCCTACATCCAGTTAAGAGGAGACTTGAGCGATGAGGGGTTTTACCATTAACTACCACACCACCACCCCAGGTCTACGGCTCCACACTCCCCTCCAAGCTCAGCACACACCTTTGGGCTGTGAAAGAAGGACACACATGTGTGAGCAGATACTCCACAAGCTTGGGCTATTGCCGCCTACAAGCTTCCAGGCAGCTGGTGCACGCAGGGGTTCAGGACTCCTGAAGGCTTCCCGATCTCTGCAAAGGAGCAGGTCCTTCCCTTTTTCCTTCAAAGCAGGAGTCTCCAGCCACTGATGGCATCTCATGACTGCTTCCCTGGGTGGGGACAGCATCCCCCAGGTTGGTTCTAGTCCTATTTACCCTAATGGTTCTCCAGGGGCTGCGGCCAGCCTTCCATGACTGTGGGCCGCCTGCCAAGAGAGAGGTGCTCACCACGGACCAGGCCAGAGGGAGGGCCCTCCCCAGCTATGTTTGAAACACCTGCTCAAGCAACCCCAATGTCCACCAGGTGGATCAGTTAAAAAATTACATACAAGTAGATATAGGTACATACACAGATATAGATCCTATTATACAGTAAAATGCTATATAGCTATAAAGAAGTAAACAGATGTGTAAGGTGCCTCTGAACAGGAATAGAAAGAGCTCCGAGATTATCCTGAAGTGAAACAAAATGACAATGATTTGTTACCTTTTGAGTAAAAGAGGGAAAAACAAGAACTTCTAGTTGCATTTGACTGTGTCTGTTTTATCTCTGGTATGTATGAGACACCAAGAAAAGTGGTTACCTCTTCTTACAGGTTCCTTCTGGCAGGGAGGGCTGGGCGACCCGGGGACAAATTGATACAAATTTTCTGGGACGTACTTTGGCATGCTGAACCATGGGAAGGTATTAACTGTTCCAAAAAAAAAAAAAAAGACTACATTAAAAACTCATACACACCCAGGAGCAGAAGTCACACTGAGTGTGAGTGGTCCCAAGCCACATCTTGCCACCCTGGGTATTGGAGCAGAGCGGCCAGTGCATGACAGACTCCAAGCAAATGTTCCCCGAGGGTGAGTCCATCCACTTTGGCGAGGCTGCTGAAGAGGTGACTGGACCCCAGTCTTCTGGCCATGTGTGACGGGGACTTGTTCACTCCTGAGCTGGGGCAGGGAGAGGGCAAGACCGTTGCAGGAAAAGTCTCATTGCTTCTGACCCACATCCCCTCAACAAGCAGGTTAAGGTCTCCGAGGCCACCTCCGACTTTCTCAGTAATGAATGCTTCCTGATGTCCAGATTTGAAAGCACTACCCTTCAAGGTTCTTCTTCAGGTGCATCTGCTCCCCAAGGGAGCCTTCCTGTAACTCTGGATGCTCTGACCTTGTTGCCACCACTAGACCGTGGGCTCCCTGAGGGGACAGACCCTGTGCAGGCTTGGACACCTCTGTTTTCCCCGCCCCTCGCGTTCATAGGGGGATTCCAGTGGTGCCTTTTGAGTGAATGTTCAAACCAGCAGAATAAGCAGAAATTTGTATTCCTATTTACTAGAAAAGAAATAAATGTAATTAGAGGCAGCATATTGAAGGGATGATTCAGTGACAAGTGATGACAATTGACAGCAACACAGAAAGCCACCAAAAACAGACCCCAAGCATCAGGAACTCTCATTCATTGCTGGTGAGAATACAACATGGTGCAGATCCTTCGGAAGACAGTTTAGCGGCCTCTTACAAAACTAAACATACTCTTACCATATGATCCAGCAATCATACTCCTTGGTATTTACCCAAATGAATTGAAAACGTATGTTCATACAAAAATCTGCGCATGGATATTTATAGCAGCTTTATTTGAAACTGCTAAAACTTGGAAGCAACCAAAAGGGCCTTCAGTTGGGTAAATGAGTAAGTAAACTTCAGCGTATTCAGACAATGGAATATTATTCAGCACTAAAAAGAAATGAGGCATCAGGTCACGAAAAGACAGGGAGGAAACTTACACGCACATCAGTAAGTGAAACAAGCCAATGTGAGAAGGCTGCACACTGTGTGATTCCAACTACATGATGTTCTGGAAGGAGCAGAACTTTGGAGACAAGAAAAAGATAGTAGTTGCCAGAGGCTATCAGGGGAAGGAGAGATGATAGGCAGAGCACAGAGGATTTTTAGGGCAGAGAATCCACTCTGTCTGCTACTATAATGACGGATACGTGTCACTAGACATTTGTCCTAGCCCACAGAAGGTACAGCACCAAGAGTGACTTCCAATGCACACTGTGGACTCTGGATGATTACGATGTGTCAGTGCAGGCTCCTCAGTTCCCGTCTCACAGCCTAAATGGGACCTGAAGCTCCCACCCCTGCCCTCAAAGTGATCCATGTTTCTTTGGCCTGCTCTTCTTTGCCTTGGATGACCTGTTTTTTGCTGTGACAACATCCGCCATTCATGGGACCCATCTTGGCTGTACTTTAGACAGAGCCCCTGCAACGCCATCTGCCTTCCGGTCCTGCATTTGAAAAATAAAACTTGTCTCCTACCTCAAGATCTCAAGCCCAGCCCAAGGTCCAGAACATAGCAAATGTTCAAATAGTACGTATGCATGTTCAATGCCTCACTGATTTTTCAAACTGTCTTTTGCCTATGTGTATTAGTTAGCTTTAGAGGTATAACCAACCAGCAGCAGCTCAAAACAATGAGCACGGACTAGTTGTTATGATTCTGTGGGTTGGTTGGCACTTCTGGTCTGGGTGCCTCGGCTGGGGCCAGGGGGGCCAGGGTCCCCTCCTTCCTATGTCTGGGACTGCTGGCATGACTGGAGCTTCTCTCTACATGGTCTCTCATCCTCAAGGGGGCTAGCCTGGCCTTTTCACACGATGGTGCACAGTTTCCCCAAGAGGACGCAAGCCCAGTCAATGCATAGGCATTTTTTAAGATTCTGCTTGCATCACAACTGCTAATGTCTTCTGGCCAAGTCACACAGCCAAGCCCGGAGTCATTCTGAGAAGGGACCACACAAGCGCACTGACACAGAAGTAATTAGATGTATTGCTTGCAGCCATCGGCCACACTAGGTAACTCAGAACAGGCTTGACTGAGCCCACATTCCATAAACTCCACTGAAGACCGACCACAGGGAGGTCAGGAAGCAGCTAGCTTAGAGCTGTCAGGCCTAGCTGGAATACCAAGGAAGGAACTAGAACTTTCTACCGACATGACCCCTCCCACACACACACACCAGCTTTCACCTCTGTATTAGTCAGCCATTGTCACAGAGTACTGCATGACAAATGACCTCAAAGTATCAATGTCTTACAACAGACGTTCATTCTTCTTGTTTGCAGATCTCTGACTCAGTGAGTGGCAGGTGCTATCTCCCAGGTTTTAGACTGAACGGGCAGTGGCTAGCCAGGGACACGTTTCTCAGAGCAATAGCAGAAGCACAGAGAGAGAGAGAGAGAGACCAAGCACACATTCACAATTCAATTCTCTCTCACGTTCCCTCTGCAAGCCTCCCATCAGCCAAAGTCGGTCCCAATGGCTAAGCCCAAAGGCAAAGGGCAGCCAAGCCAGGGTGGGGATGTGGAGTAATCCAAGATGGAAGTGAAGAGTTGTGTTCAATGCTCAATCTACTGCAGCATCCCACTCACCTCTCCTTACCTTTGCATTCCCCCCCGCCCCACCCAGCTCAGTCACTTGAAAGCTGGAGGTACCTGCCAGGTGAACCAGCCTTGTCCTTCCGGGTGACCAGCACTTTCCCGGAAGCTTCTCAACGCTCAGGGTCGCAGCACGTGACATTGGGATAATGTTGACACCGCTAGAAAGATGACATGGGGTAAGTTCCATCTTCTCACAGAGAACAAAGTCCTGAGGGCATGGATCTAGTACCTACGTCACAGTAGACATGTCCAGTTTTGCCAATTTTGACGTTCCTCATTATTTCTGGTTTTCAGAGCCATTAGCATCCTACAGTCAGGGCTGAAAATGGGGCTATTGGCTGAGTTCCATGTCTGACAGAGACTCGTGTCCAGGGCATATTTTTATCATTAAACCCCTTCTCGCAGTTGAAACAGCAGAACACTTCTGAGGTGACTGGGCAAAATTTCCTCAGGAAACATGCTGATTTCAACCACCTGGGCAGAGCAGATGCTCTGATCTTCTTTTTATCTTGATGAACACCTTTATTGATTTATTACCTTCTCTTAACATGTGTAAAGGGAGAACCCACTCGTTTGCTCATGGAGCTTCCCCAGGCCCCAGGCATTGAGGTCAAGGGGATGTGAGAAAGCAAGCAGCTTTTAAGGGTGCACCTGTTAAGTGGCAGCGACTGCACCAGGAGCTTCAGGTACACGCACCCTGATGAGGCATGATCCTTGTCCACAGAGAGCTCAAGCCGGGGGGCGTCATAAGGAAGGGGAAACACTACCGGATACAGATGACAAATCCTCGGTTTTGAGCACAGACAGTGCAACCGGAGAGTTACGCATGAGAAGGACGGAATGGCTCACACGATGAAGACAGTGGAACCAGCATTAGAACTCGGTTCTCCTGAGTGGGAGCTCCGGGTAGGTCCACGCTGCCATCATCCCTCCCCTCACCAATCTTTGCAAGGATGTCTTGCTTAGCCTGTCCAAGGCTCTGTAGATGGGATGAATTGGATTAAACTCCACATCGACTTTCAAAACCGAGGTTCTAGACCTGACTTTACTACTTCTCAGTCATTTAATCCCCAGGAAGTCGTTTGTTAGAGTCTGATTTTCCTTATCTGTGCAAAGGGTAAAACAATCAGAGAATACCCGAATTGTAAGAGATCTTGCAGGCCATCTAGTCCATCTTGTCCATCTAGCCACAAGCGACTTGAATTCCTTCCCAATGGAGGAGATGTATCCTATACTTGATTACCTCTGATGACAGAGAACTCACCGCTCTATGGGGAAGCATTTATCATCTTTTGGTCAGTTGAACTGGAAAGTCCTTACTTCTAGCGAGCTGAAATTTATCTCCCTGCTTACTTAACTGTGGATCTTTGATCTCCTCCTTTGAAACAGGCCAAACCTGTCAGCTTTCTCTTCCATAGGATACATCTTCCTAATTGGAGGACTTGATCCATGAGACCCTGATCCTTCTCTCTGCCTGTCAGACATCCTCAGTTCTTTCCACCACTTCTCACGTGACCTCAGTGCAAGTCCCTTTAGCAATGTGATCGCTCTTCTCTGGAGAGGTTTTGACTTCTTTTCACAGCAGCCCAGAGCAGGGAAACACCCCCACCCCCACCCCCTGCTTCCCGCAACAGCGTTTCTACCCTCACGGATAGAAACTGGAGCAGTGTTTCCTCCCAGACATTCGGCTCATACTGCTTCCTTTCAGACAACTAGGTCTGTTTCACACATGTTAATAAGCCACACTCCCTTGGTTTCTCATTAGATGGTTGCATCTGGATTAATCCAAACACCGAATCTTACACTTCTATGTGTTAGACTTCAACTTCCTCGATTTAACTCTCTGCTCTGAATGTCAAGATCCATTTGTATCTTTCAGAGTTTAGTTTTTTGTTTGTTTGTTTATTTGACTTGCACTGGATTTGTTTTGCTTTAAAATTTAGAGCCTGTGGAAACCTAAAAGAACCACTCTGACCCTCTGATTTATTTAGGTATTTATTTCTATTTTCTTTGTGTGATTTTTTTCATTACAAAAGTTAGAGAAAAAGTTGTGAATAAACATTTTATAAGAAAGGAACTGCCAATGACTTTTAAATATATGGAAAGATAGCTCACCCTGATGCATAATAACAGAAATGAAGATAACTCACCAAATATGCAAAGATCAAAAAGCTGCCAAATGTGTAGGAGAGAGGCATACTCTTACATTTTTGGTGAAAATGTAAGTAGTAAATTCCATGAGAGCAATGTGAAGATGTCTACCAAATTTCAAATGCAAGAAATACATACATATATTAAAAATGACATGCCACGGATTGACACTCTGGGGAACTTATTCTACAGATATATTCAAACATATGTAAAATTCATTGGGTACAATCATATACCACATTGTTTACAAAAGGGAAAGATTGGAAACTATTGTACATAAGTGCCTACCAGAGGGGAACAGTACACTTACGTTATGGCATAATACACAATGGAATGTATACAAAGGTTTAACTAAAGAGAGAATTTCTACCTGTGGCCATCATGGGAAAACTAGTCCGCCCTTCATAAGCAATCAGAAAATTAGATTGAAACAGTTATTCTCCGATATTGAAAGGAAGGAAGGATAGGACTGTGACCTCTGAAAGAAAGAAATTAAAAAGGATGAGTTCTCCCATAAGTCCAGCCTTTCACTGGGGGCACTTTTTATACTGGGCACAGAGAAAAGGAGCCCAAGTGAAATACGGTGAACTGGCTGAGATAAGAAGGAAAAGACTAGAGTTCAGAGAAGTTAAAAAAGATGGAATTTGGGAAGTGCAATACTAGAAAAGAGGGACGCATGTAGAGAAAGTTCCCAGACATCTCCATGGGGACCCCTTGACTCTTTGTCTGAGTACTAAGCAGTGCATGCATAGAATGAGACTCCACAAAGAAACAGGCAAAGAACAACTGCCAGGGTTAAAAAAAAAAAAAAACTACTGGAGCTCACACAGGACAGAGAGATGTTCAAGTACCAATTACACAGATTGGAGAGGCTTTTTCAACCTACAAAGAATCCAAGAGACCCCCAAAAGCCCATGCCTTAGAAATACGGCTAACTAAGTCCTAAACTAAAGGTTATTCTAGACATATCTGACCAAAGTTTAAAAGTGAGTCTTTAAATGATTAACTAAATTAACTGCCTATGGAACGAAACACAATGCTTTTTAAAGACAACAAAAGCCACACACTCAACATAATAATCATGTATTCAGTATCCAATCAAATATTACTAGACAAGCAAAGAAGCAAGAAAATGCCAGCAATAACTAGGAGAAAAATAAGCCAATAGAGATAGACTCAAAAATGATCTAGACGATAGAATTAGTAGACAAAAACTTTAAAACAACTACTATAAACAGTTCCAAGGATTTAAAGAAAAAACATAATTACAATTAGGAGGAAAATAGAGACTATAAAAAGAATCAAAACATTTTTGAACTGACAAATATATGAACTGAAAAGTTCACTCACTCAATGAACTTCACAGTAAATTAGATACAGCAGAAGAGAAGATAAGGAGTCTTGAAAACAGGGCCACAGAAACCATCTAATCTGATGCACAGAGTGGGGGGAAGGCTGAAAAAATTAACAGAGCTTCAGTGACCCAAAGAACAATATTAAACTGTCCAACACACATACAACTGGAATTCCGGGATTTGAAAGGGTGGGGAATATGCAAAGAGAAAATGGCTGAAGTTTTTCTAAATTTGATGAAACATTCAATTCAAAGATCCGAAAATCTCAATGAGTCCTAAGCAGGGTGAACGCCAAGAAAACAACACCAAGCCACATCATAATCAGATTGCTGAAAACAAATAAAGAAAAAAATCTTAAAAGCAGAGACAGAAAACTTTCTGAGGAACAAAGTGAGAAGGACTGCTGACCCCTTATAAGAAAAATGCAAGGTAGTAGATAATAGGATAACAGCTTTTAAATGCTGAAAGTAGGACAGATAGATAGCAAATAGATATAGATATAGATAAACAGGTGACAGATAAACAAAAACCTATAACCAGAAAAAATCATCTTTAAAATGGAAGACAAAATATGTATATTTTCATATCCCCCTAAACCCCCCAAAACAAAAAGTCTATAAAAATTTATAGCCAGCAGATCTTCGCTACCATGAAACAATGAAATAATGCCTGCAAGCTGAAGGGTTGGTACCAGATATAAACTCAAATCTATCTACGTAAAGGAAAGAAGAGTGCCAGAAATGGTAAATATATGGGTCAATAGATAATACTTTTCCTCATTTTCAATCCTTAGGAGATCATAGACTAAAATAAAAGGATGACTCCCCATTGTGAGGTTTATAACACATGTACAAGCAGGACATGTGACAAGCAGGACATGCAAAGACAGGGACACAATAGAAGGGTACAGTTATAAGATTCATACACCATATTAAGTGGTATAATACTATTTCAAAGTAGATTTTGATAAAGGTAAAGGTGTGTATTATAAACCCTTGCTCAACCACCAGGGGGAAAAGAAGAAGAAAAAGAGGTATAGCTAATAAGCCAATAGAGAAGACAACAAATCATTAAAATTTACTCAACTGATCCAGGAAAAATCAGGAATAAAGGATTAAAAACTGAAAGAGAGCCCTGGGTGGTGTAGCTCAGTGGATTGAGCATGGACCTGGGAACCAAAGGGTTGCCAATCCAGTTCCAAGTCAGGGCACATGCCTGGGTTGCAGGCCTGGTCCCCAGTGGGGTTGTGGGAGAGGCAGCCACACATTGATATTTCTCTTCCTCTCTTTCTCCTTCTCTTCCCCTCTCTCTAAAAAATAAATAAATAAAATATTTTAAAAAAAACTGAAAGAGAGAAAACAAGAGTAATATGGCAGATTTCAGTCCCACATCCTCATCACTTTGAATTTAATGGGATAATCCCACCAATTCAAAGGCAGATACTGTCAAACTAAGTAAACATGGCGAGACCCAAGTATATTCTGCTTCAGAAACACACATTAGTGTAAGGACAGAGAGATTAAAAGTGAAAGCATGGAAAAAGATACAGCACGGCAATAATAACCATCAGAAAGCCTGGCTGGCAAGGTTACATCAAACAAACTAGATGTCTACAGGGCAAGGAAAATTGCTGCAAATAAAGAGGAAGACTTCGTAATGTTAAGGGGGCCAATTCATCAATAAGATATAACAATCCTACATGTGTGCACATCTAGTAACAGCTTCCAATTACACAAAGCAAAAGCTAACAGAATCGAAAGGAGAAATAGATGATTAACACTCCTCTCTCATTAATTTAATAGAACAAGAAGAATCAGTAATTATATAGAATATCTGAAGAATGTTATTAGCCCACTAGAGTTCATTGATACTTATGAAATATTACACCTAACAGCAGCAGAATTCACACTCATTTCAAGTATTCATGGGACACTCACCAACATAGATCAAATGCTAGGCCATCAAACCTATCTTTAAAAAATGTAAAGAATTGAAAATTATATAGAGTATGTTCTCAGAGTTAAATTAGAAGTCAAAATGATACCTGAAATTTTTTTCAAATATTCAAAATTAAACAACACATTTCTAAATCATCCATGGATAAAAAATAACAAGAAGTAGAAAAATATCTCAAACTGAATAATAATAAAAATACAACATATCAAAATAAACAGTATGTAGCTAAAATGCCACTTAAAGGGAAATTCATGACTTTGGTACCTATATTAGAAAAGAAACCTCAATAAATTATCTATAAGCTTCCAAATTAAAGGAGTACTAATTAAACTCAAAGCTAATAGACAAAAAGGAAAAATAAACATAGGAATGAACATCAATGAAATAAAAACTTTTTAAATAATAGAGAAAATCAAAAGCTGGTTATTTGAAAAGACCAGTAAAATTGATAAACCTCTATCTAGATTGAATGAAGAAAAATGAGGGGAAAAAACACAAATTGCCAAGACAGATGGAAAGAAGGGACATCAATACAAATCCTATAGACAGTAAAAGGATCATGAGGAAATATGCCCTGGCTGGTGTGGCTCAGTGGATTGAGCGCCAGCCTGTGAATAAAAGCGTCACCAGTTTGATTCCCAGTCAGGGCACATGCCTGGGTTGCAGGCCAGGTCCCCAGTGAGGGCCATGTGAGAGGCAACCACACATTGATGTTTCTCTCCCTCTTTTTCTCCCTCCCTTCCCCCTCTAAAAAATAAATAAATAAATATAAATATTTTTAAAAGACAATAAAGATAGAGAAATTTTTTTAAAAAGGATCATGAGGAAATAAATAAGAGAATTTTATGCCCAACTTTATGCCTAGGAATTTAACAACCTACATAAAATGGAAAAATCCATGAAAAGACAAAAATTACCAGAACCGATGCCAGAATAAAGAGAAAATTTTATTTCTATATCAATTAAAGAAACTGAATTCACAATAAGAACAAAACTTCCTAAAGAAAATTGCAGACCCAGATGATTTCATCAGCCACATCTAACAAACACTGAAGGAACAATTAAAATCAATTTTACATAGACTCTTTCAAAATTTGAGAAGAAACACTTACCATCTCATTGATAAAGCCAACATCATCTGATAACAAAACCAGACATGGATATCACAAGAATAGAAAACAGACGAACGTTCCTCATGAACATAGATATAAAAATCCTTGACAAATATTAACAAAACAAATCCAGCACTGTTTTAAAAGAGAAATACATTACAACCAAATAGGACTGAAAGGCTTGTTTAAAATTTTGGAATTCGCTACATTGACAGAATAAAGAAGAAAAATTGTATAATTGTCTCATAAATACAAAAAAAGTATTTAACAAAATTTGACACCACTTACAAAAGGAATTCTCAGCAAACCAGGACTAATAAATGGTACCCATGAAAATCTCAATGCTAACATCATACTTAATGGTGAGATCGTTGAACTTTTTTTCCTTAAGATCAAAAAAAAGGGAAAATGCTCTCTCACACCCCTTCTATTAATTATTATACTAGAGATTCTAACCAATGCAATAAAGCAATAAAAAGAAATATAGGCATAAGAAAGGAAGTAAAATGGTATCTATTTGCAGATAACATTGTTGGTTAGGTAGAAAATCTTAATAAATCAGTGAAACGACAATGAAAAGTAATAAATCTTTTATCAAAGTCACAAGATACAAGGTTTATATACAAAAATCAATTATATTCACAGGAAACTGAAAAATTAAATTTAAAAATAATTTAACTTATAATAGCATCCAAAAATCATAGAATACTTAAGAATAAAAGTTTCGGTATGTGTAAGCCCTCTACACTGAAACCTGCAAAACACTGCTGAAAGAAACTGATAACTTCCGAAAGAAGTGAAATAAACTGAGGACTGTAGCATGTTCACAGGTTGAAATGTTCACTATTGTTAAATATTCATTCATCCTGAATTAATCTGTAGATTTAATGTGATACCGATAAAACTCCCTACAGGTATATGTGTAGGAATTGATGTGCTGATGATTAAAATGTATATGGAAATGCAAAGGACTTTGATTAGTCCAAAGAATTTTGAACATGGAGAACAAAGTTGAAGGAATTGCATTACTTGATTTCAAGACTTACTAGAAAACTACAATAATTAAGACACTGTGGTATTCAGAGTAAGAATAAACATGTGGAGTCCAGAAACAGACCTATACATAGTGGCCAATTGAAGAATAGCCTTTTCAACCAATGGTGCTGATGTAAGTGGATGTCCACATAGAAAAAAAAAGGAAATTTGACCTAAGGGTCTCACTATGAACAAAAAATAAGCCTCAAATGGATCATAGGCTTGGACATAAAAGCTAAAATTATAAAATTTCTAGAAGAAAAGGCAGAATGTTATCAAATTTAAAACTCTGCTCTTCAAAAGACACTATTAAGAAAATGAACAGGCAAGCAACAGACTCTAAGATTCACAATACATGTGTCTCACAAGGAACATGCCTTTAAAACATATAAAGAACTTTCATAACTCAATTAGAAGACAGACAACCCGCCCAGTGGGGGCAGGGAAACAAAAAGATGTGAAAGGACCCTTCAGGGAAGATGAGCCAACAGGCTGCATTTCCCAGCCTCTTGTCAGCCAATGGGAGGCACTGGTGAGACTGGAGGGGCTGGGGGGAGGCATGGGAGGGAAGCCAGGGTATTTCTCCTCCTGCCCCTCTGCCTGGGGTGTCCCCCTCCAGCTGCAGCTGATGCATAGCTCCAGCTTCCACTGGACAGGGCTCCCCAATTCCCCATCACGTGGGGCTTCGGGAACACCGTCTCTTCCCTTCATTTCTCCACCTTCAGATGGGAACAGCTTTCTGCCCTAACCTCTCAGTGACTTCCTGAACTCTGTCTTCTGGGCTCCTCCATATCACCTGTGTGACAAATTCCCTGTATGACACCCCCTCTGTAATAAATACATGGGTTGCTGTCTGTTTTCCTGGTCAGCTCCCGACTGTACAGATGGCTGGTCACCTGGTACGTGGGACCCTTGGGACTCGCAGAACATCCATTGTGATCGCCCGTGTGCTTGCTCGGAATCACTGTAAGCGCCAGTTCTCTGTCAATTGCTTTGCTGAGGAAGCTTTGCCTCCCTCCGATCCTTTCGGTGAAATACCTGCTGCTAATTACTTATTACCCAGGGGTATGGTTTCCCTCTGTTTTCCAGGTTTTATGGACAGATGTCTGGTTCTGTGTATTTGTTTCTGGGGTTGGTCTCTGGTGGAGGAACGAGTGAAGAAATTTCTCCCTTTCTTTTAGTTGCGAAGAATAACTTCCTGACTGGGATTCCAGTTCACAGCGGATTTTTTTTCTTGCCTGTGGGCAGAACCCTGGACACCAGGTCTCTTCCTCCATAACCCATACACACCACTCCGCCCACCCCCACCCACACCACCTAACACGGACCATGCACGGCTCAGGGCCGTTGCTGCTGGTTTAACAATTTCACATATGACGTGGGCCGAGCTGAATTTGAATAGTGCTGGGCACTGTGGAAGACACACAGGTGTGACAGACAACGGTGCTCCCCACCAGAATCACCTACATGATTTTTAGGGCTCAGTGCGAAATGAAAATGCAGGGTATCTCTTTCAAAGAATGTCAGGATGACAACCGCAGAGCATTAAGGCAAGTGCCCGTGTGGCCAGCCCCTTCCTTCCCCTCTGGCACAGCACCATGGGATTACCGCCTGCTTTGGGGGGACCACACTAAGGTACCTCAAACAATGCCACATGTGGGCTCTACATGGTCCCAGAAGGTGACTGTTTGGGGGACAAAGGGCTTCTCTTGGCCACACGGGCAGCATGCAGGGAGGGCCAGAAGGGAGGAAGGAGGGAGATTTGCTTACCCTGAAACTCAGCCAGGCCAAATGGACCTATTTCACCAAATAATCAAGCTGTGAGCTCCATCACTATGCCATGCCCACCCACCTACCCACCCACCCCAGCATTATTTTGGTCCCCAAGAGCCCCACAGATCTGTCACCTTCTTCGTGTGGTTCAACCATGTGACTTTGTGTTGCTCAGAAGCAACAACGTGAGACCTGACCAAACTAAGAGGGAGGGGGATCCTTTTGCCTGAGCCAATGGCCAGACACTGCTGCATGTGCTTTTCAAATATTAACTCAGTTAATCCTCATAACAACCCTAAGGGGTAGATATCATGACCACCCCACAGCATGGATGACGGAACTGAGGCTTCGAGAGAGTCTGGCGCCAAGGTCTGTCTGCACCCGTGGCTCTCGTCGTGATGTCCCTCCACCAGCAGCAATCACATCACCCGAGTGTGTTGGAAACATAAATTCTCAGGCCCAGGTGAGAAGGTCAGCACTGTGTCTTTAAGGAGCTCGTCAGCTGATTCACACACCTGCTGTAGTTAGAGAAACAATGAGCCACACCCACTCCATCGATCCAATTATAAGAATTACCTGTGGTCTTGTGAAAACTACAGCCTCTTGACATCACCTTCCTCCCAACCTACTGATTCAGTCTGGGAGGGGACCTGGAAATCTGTATTTTTAAGACTTTAATGTATTGATTTGAAAAAGACAACAATTTTTTGTTTCTACTTATTGGTGCACCCATTGGTTGCTTCTTGCATGTGCCCGGACCAGAGATCGAATCCGCAGCCTTGGCAGAGGAAATCTGTATTTTCAACAAACCCCCCAGCAGGCAAGCGTTAGAAACATCCTTCCAGATGACTCACACTTTGACACTGCCCTGGAAGAGAACCAAGATGAGACTCCACACAGACAGGGTGTGGGTGTGCAGATGGGTGGGTACGTCCAGCCAGTGGCAGGTTTATCTTTCCTGAAAGTCTAGACAAACACTACAGCTGTTCCATCCAAGAGCTGATAGGACAGCCAATCACAAGCTACGTCACAGGTTTGTCTCCTGGTCTGACCCCAGGTAGGTACCGTTGGCAACCTCCTAATCAGGAGAGCAGAGTCCACCTGGGGCAGGAATGTTAATGCTGCCTCAATCAGATGCTTGCAGATGAGCCTCAGAAGTGGACTGCTCCAGGCAAAATCTGCCTTTATTGCTGTCTCTTTGAGAAGCAGAGATAGTCCTTGCAAGGGATTTCCTGTAATAAATACCTTTGTCATCTTGACTAAAGAAGCAGTTGACCTGAAACACCTTGGAATGAAATATTACCTCTGCCTACCTCTCCGTAGTCGCCTGGGCTATGAAGGGGTTGGGGTTGGGGGAGGCTGGGGAGAGAATAAACAGGCCAGGGAGGGGCTGAATCACCTGTAAAGAGGGTCATTTCCCCTCTTCCCCCCAAATCTCTTGGTTTTCACTAAAAACCAAAAGGGGAGTGATTTTTTACATTTTGGATATAAGTTGGCAAAACCGTTAAGGTTACTATTTCCAAATTAAAAGGATAAACCCAGGCGCGTGGCTTCTAACCCAGCTCCCCTGCGTGACACACACTGGAATATTCATGATGCCCACTCCATCGGAGATAGGCACGAATGTACTCAACTGGGCGGTAGGCGGTAGAGCCCGTGGGGCTTCGGTTCTGCTCTGCAGCTGTTATTAGTCAGCGTGACCTTGAGCGAGTCTGCAAACTGCCCAGAGCCTTGGTTTGTTATCAGCTAAGTGGTGGTAATCACACCCCCACCTCCAGCCTCCTGGGGTTGTTGGGCAGAGTGCATGAGAAGATGGCTGTGAAAAGTGCTTTACAAACTGTAAAGTGCTCTCTGTGAGTTGGGGGGGGGGGCGGTGTTGATGCATCAGAACAGGAATGGAGCCCATGCAGATCCCAGACTGGGGAGAGTCAGACGCAGAGGAAGGTGGGTGAGCAGAGTGATGTCCCAAGGCAGGGGGTGGGAGATCACCGCTCTGTGAGAACAGTTGACTTTCACAGTGAAATCCATGGCTGCAATTTGTCAGCATGATACCCACCAAGCTGCAGCCAAATGGACCCAGGGAATCATTTCTCTTCCGGGATACCATAAAGGTCAAGCTCTGACCCTTAGAATCCAGGCCTGGCAAAAGAAATGTTAGTGACACAAGAGGTGACTTACTTGCAGTGGTTTGACTTGCAGCTCATGCTGGCCTACAGGAGCCAACCGGGCCTCTCTCTGGACCACGCCTTTGGTGACATGATGTCAGTAGCGTGAATGGGCCGTGCTGGAGATGTGTGCACCGTAGAAACTGACACACACTACAAGTAAGGAGCCTTAGAAAAATAAGTAAAAGGTCCAAAGGTCCCGTCTCTTTTCACAGTCTCAATCCTCAAGCCCTTGTTCAGCACCTGCGGTAGGCCAGGTTCAGAAGCAGACCTTGAAGTCAGAATTTACTTACCAGTGATTTACTAAAGAAGTGCTCTCGGGAGAGACTAGAGGGAGGGCGTGGTTAAAGCAGGACGGGTGCCATCCCAGGTGAAGTCCCAGCACCAGCTCTTGAGTGTGAATCATACCTCAGAGTTTGTTCTGCCTCCAGGAAAGGGAGCTGGGCTTTCATACGTCCACTGCGGTCAGTCATTGGCAACAGACCCTCCAGTTAATGCTCAGGCACCTCCAGCCCCCTGCGTGGGCAGAGGGCTCCAATAGCCTGAAGGTAGCCTCCCAAAGAAGGTTGAAGGCAAGAGCCACTGGAAGTCAAGCACACGGAGGCTGGCGAGTTGACCTACAGAGAGGAAAGGGGACCCTGGGGGTCCAGCCAGAGCTGCGACAGCACTCACTGTGGCACCACCACTGATACCTGACTCGAGAATGGAAAACAAGATGTTAGGGGGAACACTCCGGTGTCAGGAAGAGAACGCCAGGCTTGGGCTGGAATCCCAGCCCTGCCTGTTCTTTGCTGTGTGATCTTGAGCAAGTCTCAACACCTCTCTGAGCTTCAGGTTCACCATCTATAAAATCCAGACAAAAAGGCAAACAAACCATCACCGCCTCTTCGTGTGGCTGTATGGTTGCAGTAGACTTACGTGGGCAAGGTGTTCTGTAAACCACAGGCCGGTCCCGTCCTAGAAGATGCAGCCTGCTGTCACTAACATGATCCAGTCATTTTCCAAACTCAGCTTAGGTTTCCTCCTTTCTCCCCTGTGCATGCCTCCTGGCCAGCTTATTCTCTCTCCTCAAGGCTTGTCTAGTTGCACTGCAAGCTGTTAAAACTCCTAATTCAAAAGAAGCCTATAAAATGCTCTGGGGGTGAGAGGTGGCTTGCTGGTTCCAAATAAATATACATGGAGTAGGTTGGCCCCAAACACAAAACTCAGATCACCCTCCCCCCACACTGGACCCCAGCCCAACAAGGATAGAGACGCATTCCCTAGGCCTGGAAGAACGGCCCCAGACCTCTGAGCACTCCACCGCCAATTCATTAAATCCTAATCGCCAGAACACCCAGCCAGGTGGTGAGGGCTGTTTGTCCAGGGCTATGTGAGAGGTGCTGCGGAGGAAACTATGCACCTTTCACCTGGAAGCCAGCCTACACAGGACCCCTGCCCTGGAGCCACAACCCCCTGCCCACATCTTGCATCCCATGGCTGGGGACCGTCCCTTTCTCCTGGAGCCAGGCTTAAAAAGTCTGACCCAGACGCATGGGGTAGAAACCCAATGCACTCTCAACCTGAAGGGGAAAGAGGAAAGCGCAACTGATTCCCCAGGGCAGGTGAAAGAAGGGCTGAGAAACTACTGACTTGTTTCATTTCATCCACACTATTGTCAGCCTGCTGCATGAGAAGTACCACAGCAGCACCCTCAGCAGCGTGCGGACCGGCCGAGGAGCCCCGGGGGCTTGGCCTGAGGCCCTGGCTTTGCTGATGACCACTTGGGCAAGTCCCCTTCTCAGGGCCTCAGCTTCCTCACGGACACAGTGGGAGCAGTGACATGCCTCCTACCTGCTTAAAGGGTTGTAGGAGCCCGATGGGAAGAGCTGCGTGTCTGTGCAGGTGGAGGTGGGATGAGGCTCAGTAGCAGCTTCCCCCTTTTATAGATGAAAAAACAGGCCAGCTGGCTCCCAAACTCATGCTCTTTCAGCCTTCGAGGTGAGCTCGGAGGGGGCGGAGAGCTGGGCAAGCATTCCATCACTCATTCATTCAGCAGGGGGCTCTGGAGCTCCTCTGCGCTGGGCAATGACAACACTGACATGCAGCTGCCCACAGGGAGCATGTCCCCTTCTGCTGAAGCTCCGCCTCCCTGTGGCCTGGTCCCCAGAGGCCCCTGCCATTTAGTTCCAGGTCACGACAAAGCTGGAGCAGAGCTCCCGGGAAATTTACCGAGGCCCCACCATGAACGAATGGGCTGCCTGCAAATCAGGGGGCCTGGGCTTCACGGCAGGAAGAAGAATAGCAGTCACTGTGTCAGGTCCTCAGCCCGTGCCAGGCACCTTAGGTCTCTTCTCTCAGTTCCCTCGGGGGTCTCATGAGACAAGGGCATTTGCTGTACAGGGTCACCCAGCCATTGAGGAGCAATGCAAGGCTCAGAGCCTTGTCTTTCTGCCTTCGGAGCCCACACAGTTTTCTGTAACCACTCAGTTCCCAACTTGCTGGGTGACTTTGAGCAAATCCCTCTACCCCTGGGCCTCCATTCCCCCACATGTCAGAGAAGAACTGGCCGAGATCTCTTCCAAGTCTGACAATCCAGGGTCTTGACCTGGGAGATGGAAGGGGGTGGGTGGCCCATGGCTGACCCTGGAAGGACCTCCTCCCTGGAGAAGGGGACACAGAGCCCAGCTGGGTTTCCACTGAGCAGAAAGGGGAGCCCCAGAGTGGGGGGTCAGCCCTGCCAGACAGCTTCTCTCTGGAAGCCAAATTTCTCACTGACGCTGAAGTAAAAGCCCCTTTGGGACCTCCCTGTGTGACGTGCTCACTAGAAGGTCAAGTTCCATCCATGAAGGAGCCCGGGCCCAAAGTGATGAAACATGCACTTGGGGAGGAGGCAGAGTTCCCTTGCCTTTTTCTGATTTTTGTTCAGTAACGTTTGTCACTGCTACCCATGAGAATAAAGACCAGATGGAATCCCTGCAACAAGGAAAGGGTCTTCTCCATCCCTGTGCAGTAATACTAAGCCCACGGGGGGCACCTAGAATTGCTGTGGGCAAGAAGGGGCCAGCTCTCTGCTTCTCAGGGGAGCCACCTCCCAGCCAGGGCCACAAGATGGCGAACCCCAGCGTCTTACCTGTCTCCTCTCTGCTGGGCTGAGGAGGTCTGGAGCAGGTAAAGAGCTGAGATTTTCCCAGCTCTTCCATACTCCAGCCATGGACACTCACTTCTTCTTCCACCCCAGAGCCTCTGTTCAGCTCCTGAGCTCATGGCCAGGGTCACTCACCAAGACGACACTCCTGTGAGGCCTGCACTCAAGCATCCTTGCTGAACAGGACACCCTGGGCCAGGAGGAAGCCAGAACCAAAGCCTAAACCTCACCTCCTCCAGGAAGCCTTTCCTGACCACCACATCTTTCTCCTTTAAAGTCATCGCATACTTGAAGACCAAGCCACATGACTTCCATGTACCACCAGCTTGCCTTGCTCACTAATTTTCTTGCATATGGCTTGTTCAAATCCTTGGCTAGGCTGTCAGGAACTCCTAGGGAAGAAGAAAATACTCAATGCTTGCTCTGAAGGCCCCCTTGGTCCCTAGCACAGTGCCTGATTTATTGATGATGCCCTATGAATGTGCACGAAAGAAACGTGGTTACAGCATCACTCCGATAAGCATTAGTAAAGCAATAACAATGATCTCCCACCCCCCTACTATATGCTATGCTCTGGGCGAAGCATTTTACCTGCGTTCACTCAATCCCACAGCAACCAGGTGCTGTTGTTCCCACTTTACAGATGAAGAGCAGAGAGCCACGTCTTGCCCAAGGAAAGAGACAAAGCCAGAACTGGCCCACAAGCCTGCAGGCCACCGAGCCACATCCGTCACCACTCCCCGTGTCGAGATTAGAGACAGGTCATACCTCTGAGGTGCCCGTGATGTGGACTGACCCTCTCTGTTCTGATCTGGGAGAGTAGAAAGGTAGGCTGGCTAATGCTTTCTCCCCAAGCCTCGCTTTGCTGTACAGCTTGGTTGGTCCCATGCATACAGTGGTGCCCACTGACTGCACCTCCCATCCATCTGGGAAGGCTGAAGCCCCACAAGCCAGCAGAGCCCAGTCCAGCTTGGGCTCAGCGAGGGACTGGTGGCTTCTTTCTAGTTCCACAGCAAACATCCTAGAGGCCCAGGCAGAATCTTCCTTGGCCTCAGTTTGCTCATCTGCAGGGTGGGAAAGGTCCCTGCCCACTCAGAAGGCTGATGAATGAAGAATTAAGAAGAGGGCTGTTCCTGGCTTGGGCACCTGTAGGGGTTAGGATGGGGTTTGAGCTGGGTCCTTCCCACTCCCCCTTCTTGCCCAGAAGTGATATTTTCCTAAGTCAGTGCTACCCTGGAATAGCAGCAGCCACCCCTGAAATGATAGGCCAATGGGGTGGTGAGCAGGGCACTGGACACTGGTCAGTGAGGGAGGAACAGAGATCAGCTCTCTGGAAGACATTCAGCCAGTGCCCCCACCCCAACAAAGCCCTAAGCCCAGGCCTGGGCCTGTTCCTTTATTTCCTCCCTTTTCCCCCAAAGCCCGGACCTGAGAGCATTCGAGATGAACTGCTTGTTTCCAAGTCAGGAAGTTTTCCAGTTTTCGGCCCAGTTCCTCTGAATCTCGGGGGCCTTGAACACAGGGTTGCCAGAAGCCTGCACTCACAAGACCTACCCTGTGTTTGCTGACTATGTCTGGCATCCTGTACGGTCTGGCCGGCTGTCCTAAATGCCCGATATTCCGCTTTTGTCAATAGTTACAAAGTTTCAGCCCTGAGAGCTCTTTTTCTAATTTACCTGGGCATCCGTATTTACATTTGCTGTACCTGGCAGCGCTACACCCCAGCATCCGGGTGTTCTGAAACCACCCACCACACACACCTGGGTGGGGGCGGGGTATGGCTTCTGCATGGACCACAGGAGCAGCTCTGTGTGCATGTGATGTGTGTGGATGAGCGTGTGCACGTCCCCGTGCTCCCTGGGCATGTGCTTCGTGTCCGTGCACTGAGCGAGCCTGGCCAGGGCATGGCAACGAGTCCCCTTCACCTGATTCCCAAAAAGCCCGCTGGGTGGGTGAAGACTCCTCAGGGGCCTGGGCGAGTTAAGCTAGGAAAAAGGGTTTTCCAATTGCCTTTCCCATTGAAATCATTCCTGTAGCTTAGGATCCCTCCTGCCAGGCCACCCTCTGAGGGCTGGACAGAGGGCCCTGCTGCGGCCACTTTGTAGATGACGTTCAAGGGACATCACAGATCTATCAGGCTGAGAAGGTCCTTTGGTCCAACTCCTTCACTGCCCAGATGAGAAAGCTGAAGCCCAGAGAGGGAAAGGGACTTACCAGGTCAACACGGTCACCAGAGAAGGAGCTGGAACTGGAATCAGGGTCTCCTGGCCCTGGTCCCACTGCACAAATGGACTCTTTCTAAGAGCAGGGCACAGTCAAGAGAAAGCCGCACTCTGGAGAATTCAATGGCAGCCATTTGCTCCTCAAACTGACAGCATAACTGGTACAGTGGCCAGCATTTACTGAGCTCTTACTGCATGCAGTCACATGGCAACTCCATGTTGTCGGTCTGACTATTGCCTTCGTTTAAGAATGAAGAAGCGGCCACTTCAAGCAGACATGCTCCTGGGACCGTGGTAGGAAACGGGATCCCTCACGCTAAATAACCGGGCTCCTTCGGGAGTCTGCGTGGCTGGCGTGAGTGAGGGTACGTTGAGACAGACCACAATTTCATCACTAGGGTCCAAACCCTTTCCCTCCAAGCCAAGGGCACCTACATCACCCAGCCATGTCTCCTCTGGCCCAAGTCATTCATTTCACCTACGGTCTCGAAACCTGCCTCCTTGAGAGATTTCCACGACTGACTGACGTCCCAGACAGGGAGTGAAGTGACCTGTTCCTACCCTATAAACCCTGCCTTCCAGCTCGCTCCTTGAGATAAGACCCCTTCTCTCCTCTTTTCCTGGTTGCACGTGTCCCCCACCCACCACCACCCCCCGCCCCGCAAACACCCACAGTCCTCCCACCACCCTCAGCTCAGCCCAGCCACGTAATTCTGCAGCCCTGGGTCCCAGCGGCCCCGACACCACATGGGTGTACTGTGTGCTCACTTGCTTTCAGGAGAGTAAGTAGTTTTTTGGTGGGCAGCCAGTAAAGGGGACTGGATACGGCAGAGAGGGGTACACAGCCCCTCCCCAGGGGACTGCCCCAGGCGTGTTATCGAGTGCTCCTGAAACCCAACACCAGGCCCGGTGGGGCAGCCAGGTGTGCCCCAGACAAGGCTGCTTTACCTCTCCTGGAGGAGGCCTCCCCCCACCTCCACCCCCACCCCTTGTGGAGGGAAGGAGGCGTGGCTAAGGGGCTCTGCTTTCTGCAGTGTGGGCCGCCCTGGCTGCTCTGCCAGGTGGGATCTCACTGCTGAACCCTGCGGTTGGATCTTCTTGCTCTCCCCCCTCCCTCCTCTGAGAACCTAGATCTGCAGCCTGGCCTTGCCCCCCGCCCCATCCTGCATTATACTCCCCCCTCACTCCCCATCTCCCACCGGACATTCCTGGGTCAGTCACAGTGATTCTCCTCTTACTTACCTTTTCATCCTTCCCCACATCCTGCTCCCCAAAACCTCCCCTGACTGCCATGCTCCCTGGGTGAGCTCTCTTCCTCCATAGACTGAGCCCGTCACTCCTTGGGACAGGCTGCAGATGGGCTTGTCCGAGGCCAGCGCACCTCAGCTCAAATCCCGGCTTTGTCATGCACCGGCTGTGTGACCACGGGCGAAACTCAGCCTCTCTGAGCCCGTGTTGTCATCTGTAAAATGGGAGTCCGAGAGGCCCCACCGCTGGGGCTACAGAGGAACGGATGAAGAAAGGAAATCATGCGCGTGAAGTGCAGGGCCCTGCACAAAGCGCACCGGGGCCTGTCTCCCAGGATCCTATGACCGGCCACGCTACAGTGGGTGGTTGATGGCTGCCCTTGTACTGATGCTTTACTGTTTCACTTTTACATTACAATTTGTTTAAACTTCCCATGTATCATTAACTAAGTTTAATTCTATTCCCTGTGGGCCACCTGAAATATTTTTTGTCATGGGGCAGGAAAGACAGACCCACGGAGACACGCAGAGATGCATGGAAGTAACGGGAAAGGAGAGACACAGGAAGGCCAGGGCTGAGAGAGGGAACGGGGAGGCGAGAGTAGGAGAGGTAAGGCAGGAAAGACCGAGCAGCTCTGACTAGACTGGGCACCAAGGAGTGACCGGGGTGGGTCACTCCCACATGCATTCTGAAAGCCCATTGGATCTACCTGCTTCGAGAAAGGGAGCTATTGGGCAACAGGATAAGGAAATGATGGCAGGCTCCATCTGGAAAGAGTGCTGGCTGGGAAATCTGGGTAGACTTCCTGGAGGTGGAGGGCCTGAAGATAGCCCTAAAAGGGCAAGAAAGGCCCTCAGTAAGAGGACAGAGGGAGGCATTTTAGGACCATGTGAGCAAAGACTGAGACTAGGAACATAAAAGGAAACCCCAGCAGAAAAACTCCCCAACCTTGTTCCATTTTCCCAACACACACCCACACACACACACACACCCATATACACCCAAATACACACAACCATACACACATACACATACCCATGCATACACACATTCACATTCATACCTGTATACACTCACACCCACACACACACCCCCATATACACATACACACAACCATATACATATACACACAGCCATGCACACCTATGCACGCACTCACAAACACCTATGGCTCTGTGACGGAGCTCCCCCTCCTCTGGGCACCCACAATGTCACCCACGCATGCCTGACAAAGTCCTGGGCCCTTCCCTGGCTGAGGCCCTGGGGACACTTTCAGGCCAGGCCTTGCACCCACCGCTGCCTGACCACGAGCACTTCTCAGAGGCCACTGGGAGAGTTCAAAACACAAATGAGGGTGGAAGAAAGGGAAGGGTGGTCCATGGGGGCAACTGTGGGGAGGGACTGCTCAGTGAGTCACCAGGACATCCTGACTGGAGGGTCCAGAAACTCCAGACACAGGCCACGACCGTTCCATCCCTCCCCGCAGGTGTCCCTCCCCCACGGGGCCCGCCTGGGGCACCCAGAGGAGCTGTAGATCAGACTCCCAGGGGTCAGCCTAGAATGCCATCCAGCCCTGCTCATGGGGGGCCTGAGGCCCCCGAAAGCCGCCAGCCAGCCCGGCTGCACCACGGCCAGAGGGATCCATTGCCGGCCGGCCCCTCTGGCATAGGTAACAACAGTGCTCTTGGGGAAACTCGAGAGGTTGGCGCCTTGAAATGGAGAAGGAGGTCAAGAGAAACATTTCCCGACTTTCAAAAGGAACAGTTTGGGATAATTAATCAACACATCACCAACACCAAGGGATTGTTTCATATCAGAAGACATATAATTAAGGAAACAATAGAAGGCTTGTTGTGTATTTTGTTCCTCAAGAATGCTAATTATGTTTAGTAGCCTGACACATCCAAAGGTTCTTCCCCAATATTTAGAAATCAAACAGAAGTTGGCTGCAAGGGATCTCTTCACCTAGACTTAGAACAGGGAGGGTCGTGGAGCAAGACCGGCCTCTAACAGGTCCTGGGGACGGGAGTTGCTGCACCGGTGACAACAGGCGCTTGCAATTACTAAACTGCACTCGGTGTTGCTTAATTACACCTTCGGATTGGCACCTAATTTGCTTAGGGTGCAACTGAGCTGCTGTGGGTGTAATTACTTGCCACGGACACTATTTAACAATGCAGCCAGAGCCGGGGAAACTGGGGGCCACGCTCAGCTCTGTCAGCTCTGTTCAGAGAGGCCGTGGCTCCGTGGCCGGGGTTTCCAAGGCCCGGACCCTGGCAGACCAGAATAAAGGATGGTAGCCCCGGCCTGGAAGCGACCCAGGTTCCAGGGAGCTCAGAAATGTCCATCTGGAAGTGTACAGAGAGCAACTGGGTGGACTCTTTTGGGCTGACCTCCCCAACCCCCTCCGTGCGTCCTTCCTCAGCTGCCCCCCAAGGAGGCAACTCTGGAGTGGGACAGTGACTCTGCCCAGGCTCCGCCTTAGCTATCCTGGTAGTCCCTGCTGGGGCCTGGCTCCCACGGGAATTTCATGCTGAGACACAGCCTGGGAAGGGGTGGCTAGAGGTGCTGGCATCCTAGGCAGACAGGCACATGATCACGGCCCCCGCAGCCCCAGGTGAGGGAGCAAACCCCCCTCTGAGACCCCTCGAGCCCTGGTAATATGTGCGGTATGGCCAGTCTGACAGCATCAAGATCCCTGGTTCACACAAAGGAAGGGGAGGGACCCACATCAGCCTCAAACACATAGATGGAAGGAAGACACGTGTTTGCAGATGGGCCCGCCAATGCCTCAAGGAAAGTAACATTATCACGGAATCATGGTATTGTGGTTAAGCTTTTCAAGGAATCCTGTTAGAGATACATCCCAAACCTGTCACTAGTGAAAAGATGCAATGTCTGCAATTTGCTTCAAATTAGTGACAGGATGGGGCATGCCTGGAAAAGACAGATGGGACAAGAATTAGTCAATAACTTGTATTAGTTTGCCACGGCTGCTATAACAATGTAGCACACTCTGGGTGGTTTAAACGGCAGAAATTTATTTTCTCACAGTTCTGGAGACTAGAAGTCCAAGCTCAAGGGGTCAACAGGGATGGTTCTTCCTGAGGGTCCTGAAGGAAGTGTCTGTTCCAGGCCTCTCTCCTTGTAGATGGCCGGCCCCGCCCCTCGCCAGCATCACCCCATCTTCCCTCTGTCCGTCCGGTCCAAACCTCCTCTTTTTATAACAACACCAGTCATGACGGATCATGGCTCATGCAAATGATCTCATTTTAACTCGATAACCCTACCTCCAAATAGGGTCACATTCGGAGGTCATGGGGGTCAGGGCTTCAACATATGAACAGGGGCACACAATGCAACTTACACCATAATCGTTGGAGATGGTGACGTACAGATTACACTATTATTCCTATGGTTGTGTAAGTCTACAATTTTTTTTTCATGATAATGGGAGAAAATGAGGGGAGGAAGAGCTTCAAACAGTTACCGTGTCACCAGAGAAACTCCAAGGAGATGAGACTTGTTCTCCAGGGCACAAAGAAAATCCTGAAACTCAGAAAGAAGAAAGAAAAGAAAAGAAAAGACCTGAAACTCAGACCTGTTTAAGAAAAGACCAGAAGGCAACTTTGCGAGGTAGTGAGCTTCCCAGCTCTGGAAATATCCAAGGCCAGGCTGCCTGACCACCAGTGGGACCTTCTGCAGGATTCTTTCTCTGGACGGATGCTAGCCTGCCAAATTTCTATGGCTTTGCCCAACACTTGCTTGCGCTGCCAAAAACGCCCATGCTGTCTTGGACTGCATTACCAGAAGTATAGAGGCCAGAACACAGATGGAATGTTCTACTTGCAACTGAAGGGAACCACCTGGATCCAGGTGCTCCATTCTGGGAGCCTTACTGAAAAGGGGACATTAAGCATTTGAGAACTACAGGGCTACATCTGGAGGGAAGCGGCCAGGTGCTGAAGGAGCTGCAAACCATGCACAGCATTTAAGAAAGTTCCTTTCGCCTCCTCCTCGAAAGGTTATAAGCTACTTTGAACAAATTATACACATCTTTTATGCACTCATATTATGCGAATGATAGTTCACACACTCTCTTTGCTTTTATCAATGAACATTTACATATGTTAAAGATCCCATTTTAGAACATAAATTATGCTTCATTCTTTTTAACTGCTGCATAACATCCTACTCTAGGGTATTTATTTTACTAATCCCTTACCAATGGACATTTAGATTGCTTCAAATATTTCCCTACAGCACACAACAGTGATTATTAGCTTCGTGCATGTGTCATTTCACATAAATGAGAATATCTGTGCAACAAATTCCTACAAGTAAAAGGGAGGGAGGGAGGAAAGAAGGAAGGAAGGGAGGAAGGAAAAGGAAAGGAGAAAAGGGGAGGAAGGGAGAGAGAGAGGGAGGAAAGAGAGGGAGGAAACTGAGGCCCAGAGAAGGGGCGGGCTCCGGGAAATGGCTTCCTGGAGACAAACATGGAGGCGAGACCTGGGTGAAAGCCACAGTCAGGCAGCAGAAAGGGAACAGGTTGGGGCGAGGCTATGTTGGTTCCTATGTCTTCACTGTGACCCTTCTCCCACCCCCACGTCGCCCATGTGACTGGTAGGAGAGAGCACATCAGCTGCCTGGGAAGGAGAGAAAGCAGGCCGCTCTCCGTTGCCCTGTGCGTCTGCACTAGAAAGAGAGGACAGAGAGGGCAGTGGGCAGGAGGGCGGTCACACGGACCTGCCCTAAAGTGGGGGAAGGGCCCAAACTGAGACAGTGCTTGTAAAGTGCTGGCACATAGTAGGTGTCTGGAGCAGAAGCAACGGCGACTCACCCCCTGCCCACGGGTGGGCCCACAATCTCACACAGGCACAGGGGGAGGGGAGGGAGCTTCAGAGATGAACATCCGTTGGGATGCAGATTCCCAGAGGCTCCTGGCCTGATCCATGCCCTTCCCCAGGGCCACGACTCAAGTGACCCCCCTGGACTCTTCTTCCAAGTCTGCTCCTGCCCATCCAAAACCCGTCCAGAGAGCTGACAGGCAATGAGCAACTGAGGACCTATGTCATCGGTCCACACACAGTACACGTGTGCACACTGATCTAACCACTTGTCTTTCTCCACCCTCCTGAGGACTGTCGCATATTCTAAGTCAAACCTCCTTTCCAGCTGGGAAAACTCAAGCATTATGGGGCCGTCAGCTGTGTGGGAGGCAGGGCATGTGGGCAAAGAAGAGGAGCCTGTAAAGTGCTCTGGCGTCCCATAAGCTTTAGCAGTGACTGCACGCGCACCAGGGCCTCTGGAGCTGAATAAGTCCCCTCTGTGCTGCCCCTAGACGACAAGTAGGGAAAGTGACATCTGAATCAATATGGCATCATTTACTTAATGAAGCAGCGGCCTTCCACTTGAAGTGATCTACAGTATTAGACACCACTTCTGTTTTTCATGGAAGACATAATTGCCATCGTTTAGAGTGAGGGACAAGGGCAGCAGGGAGGGAGAAGGCAGGGCAAGCCTTTCAGGAGGCAGACTGCTTGGGCAAAGGGGGTGCTGTGAGGCTGGGGGAGCCAGGACAGAGAAGCCATCTGTGCCCCCCCTCCTTACACAGCCCCCACCAACACACTCAACCACGCCCCCTTGCCATGATCACACTAGTGCACACCCACACACACTCACACAGGCACTTGCAGGCTCTCACTCACAAACACAAACAAATGATCCCAGTCACTCACTCTCAAGCATTTGTACACACACACATGCAGTCTCGGCTACTCAGCCTCACTCACCCGTGGCTGCCAGCCTTTCGCATGACGTTCTGGTACTTGGTGGTAGCAGACAGCGGTGGCTGTTGCAACCAGAGCCTCCGTGCTGGGAAAGGGGCAGGGGCAGTCCCTGGCTAGGTGCCCACCAGGCAAGTAGGGACTGCTCAGAACAAAACTGATTCTTAATAATAAAGACGCCTTCAATAATATCACACCCAACACACAGAATCCCCGCCAGAGCTCCAGTGGGCAGAATACAAAGTGCGCACCGCCTGAGAGGCGTGGGGGTGTGGGGTTCGCTCAAATCCAGCTCACATTTCACTCCCTAAGTCACAGGACAACCATCCACTAGGAAGAAAAGATGCCTCTTCCTAAGCTTCGCAGACAGTATGGGCCACAGAAGCCCCACTCCCCTACAGCCAGTGTGCACACCTACACTCCCACGTAGGTGCCCCACATGCCTGAAGTTACATGCTACGCCAGCACATTCAGGTGCCACCGCTCACGCCTCTGTGGTCACCAGCATGCAAAGTACATGGCAAAAATCAGGCACAAAACTCTTGTCCTTATCATGCTTACTCTCAAGAACCCAGGCACAGATTCTCTCATCTCGTCCTTGGTCTGGGCCCTGAACCCCAAGGAATGCTGCCTTAAGAACAGGATCCATTGACCGGGCAGGTCTCCCCCAAACGACTCCACCTGTCCCCTCTGGCCTGGCACCGGAATGAGGCTACTGCCCAAACAGTCCCAGCTGAGGTGAGAGGCCAGGCACTGTGGGGCCTATTAAGTAGCCAAAACATGCCCCCCCCACCTCTTGTGTCTGCAGTGGGTGTGTGGGTGTCTGGGGGAAAGTGAAGCTCTGTCCCCAGGAAGTCCTGATTCCCACCTGTCAGGACGTCGCAGCCCCTGGGAGGCAAATAGGGAGAGGCATGTTCACGCCCATGATTTCTAAGCAGGCTAGACCCTCTAAATAAGGCTGCAGGGTTCAACAACCCAACCCCCAGATGAAATTCGACTTGTCCGGGAAACACAGGGGAAAGGCCACAAGGCAGGCCTTGGGATACGTAGCTTTAATGATGACTCCTGAAACTTTCTTATCTTCTATGGGCCTCTCAACAAGAAAGGCTCTCCAGCCTAAAGAGTCCTGGATGGGGGCCCAGGAGCACCCACCTGTGTCCCAGCTCGGTGCCCTGAAAGGGCCGGGAGAGGACGGCTGAGGCAGGGCCAGCCCGCACCTTCCTTCCTCCTAAGCTCCCACCCCTCACACACACACACAGGCACAGTCTAACCCCCCCCCTTCCCCGAAACCTGCAGACCTGGGTTTGGGGTGAGCAGTCTCTGGTGCCTCCCTGCCTTCCCCACCCCAGCTCCAGACCAGCTCCTCTGATTTAGGGGAGAAGGGGAGGGGCAGACACGTACTCTGGGGAGCAGAGCGAAGCCCGAGAAAGCGACCCCGTTTCTGAATGAAATTGAGCTGCCATTTTCATCTTCTTCCCAAATGTCAGCAGCGTTAGATCAGATTAGGAACTAATCTCTTGCCAAAATTCATTTCGGAACCAAAGAGGTGGGTGTGGGTGGGGTGGAGGTTTATTGTTTGTTTCAGTATTAACACCCCCCCCCTCACTTTTTCCCTGTGACTGGAGTGGGAGTGGGGGTTAAAATCGGAGTAGACGGCACTGAAGCCCGGAGGAGGCCCGGCCCGGCGGCACCCGGGCAGGCGCGGCCCCGGCTCTGCAGTAGCACTCGGAGGGCGGCGCGGCTGTTATCTGAATGCTCTGATGGCCCCAGGATCCTGGGTGTGACCGGGGCATCCTTCTCGGCTTCGAGAGGAAAGGAGCTCTTGGCTAGAGCGGGCAGGACCCCAGGACAGGCACTGCAAGGGCTTCAGTGCCTTCACGGCAAGGCAGAGGTTCCTCCCCGAACACCAGTAGGTGTTTCCCCTCACCGCCCCGGCCTTACCAGTCCCTCACCCAGCGGGTCAGGGTGGTAAAAGGGATAGGGAAGGGCAATTGCAACCTAAAGAGAGAGGAGGAACAGGGGGAATAAACTCCCAAATGAACTGGTCAGTACCTTACAGGAGGCCGCATTTGACAAGTGACCAGAACACAGCCGCTGGCCTGAATGCATAATTACCCCCCAGTGAAAGTTCCCCATCTAATTTGATATTTGGTTCTTTGCAGAAGCTATAGCCTTCGTAAATAAAATACACAGTAAGAAACCTAATCCCGCCTGCTAGAATGTTTAATTCATCATTATGCGAGCTAATTGGAAGGTGATTATATGGTAATTGCTCATTAGTGGTGTATATTTATCGCTGTACCTTATGTCAAGGCCATGGGAATTGTGTAGAGTCTGTTCTCTCATTTCAAGGATCAATTTCAGAAGCAGGAGCAAAGCAGGCAAGATCAAGTTCTTCCTGACGTCAGGGTCCAGCTGAGGGCTAGGGAGACCCGAGACATATATAGGGCCTGGAGCGGGCTGCGGACAGGGGCAGCTCGGGGGTGGCCGAGCCCAGAGCCGGGAGGTACAGGACAGCCAGGCAAAGCTGGTCCTCCCAGAAAGAGAGAGGACAGGTGTGGGGCTGGGGACCCGGGGCCACTTTTAAAAGGACCCTAACCTCACCCAGGCCCTTCAGGTACATCTCGGCCTCTTGGGCTTATTCGGGAGAAAACCCTGCGCTGCCTCCCCAGCTTCTCCAGCCCTGCGTGGAGAGGCAGGAGCTGTGGGACAGAGAGGGAGAACGGGAGCAGGAAGGTGAGGTTTGACTTGGACGGAAAGATAGAAATTACAGTGGTGGAGACCTGGGCTCGCTCCCCCATTCGATCCCGGAAGAGTCGGGCAACTCCCAACTCCCCACAAAATTCTCCCAGTTCCCCCACCCAGCGAAGCCGGGGGCTGGCCTGACGGCAGTGCCTGGTGAATGCCTGAGGAGGGGAACGTCAGAGTCTCTGCGGGGTTGATGGAGAGACAAGGACGACTGGACTCGAAGCAGGAAAAAAGGCCGACGTGAGCCCAACCCAGCCCCAAGGCGAGTGCCTGAGCTGGGCACTTGGGAGAGGCCAAAAGGCAGATATGAAATCCCCAGGGTGCAGAGGAAAGAGGTGGGCTCACTCTGCAGGTGGCGATGGGGGCAAACCCGAGGCGGCCGTGAGCCTCCGCAGTGAGATGGATCCGGCCCGGGCACTTGGAGACCAGCCTCCCGCCCAGCATCCTTGCACGTGGGCGCGATCTTTGGCGCGCTCTGGCGCCCCCTCAGAAGAGTGCGACGCGCCTTTGCCCTACCCGGATCCCAACCCAGGGCGCCTGGCATTCCTACTTGCAGCCCCAGCCCCCCCCCCCAAGTCCTCGGTCCACGTCGGGCAACAGGCACTAATGAACAAAAGGCCAATTAGACGCTGGGGCGCGGCTGATGAATGGACCTTTCGCTTTCAAGTGTGGCATCGCTGCGCTTCAGGTTTCCTGGTGTACAGGGTCTCGCCGGGAGAAGCGGCCTCCCCGAGCGGGGTCATGGCTGGGGTCAGCGAGTTCTCAAAACTCCCACTTCCCCCAACCTACGGGGCCGGTTTGGGAAAGAAATTGGATGGCGCGGGAGCGGAGCCGCGGACCGTAGTTCAGCCTCCCCGGCCCGCGCGGCCCAGCTCTGTAGGCCCGTTTCTCCTTCCGCCGGGCCCGCGGCTGCTCTGAAGAGGCAACAAGTACATCACACGCTGATTACTGGAATAATAAATGCCGGCCTAGAAAAATGCAGTCGCGAAAAACGACCTTTGTTTGCCAAACTTCGGAGCGAGTGTGGTGCGCGGTGGGAACAATACCAGAACGCAGGCCTCCTCACTAGACGCGCGCGCGCTCAGGTCCTGAAACACGCCGGTGCTGCCCGGGAGCTGGCATGGGCGCCATCACGAGGGGACCCCCACCCAAACGCAGAGAACTGTTTTCGCGAGTGACACTCACGCCGAGGCCATTCCCGGCGTCTGAGATCTACAACTCCAGCCGGACTCGCAGGGTGCACCGCGCGACCAGACAGTGGCACACCCATTCCTAACACAAGTGCACTTCTACCCCTTTCTAGGCACTCTGATGACAGCGGCACAGCTCGCTGCGCGTTCGTGTCCCAGCGCAACCCAATCTGGATGCACAAGGAGAGCTGGACAGCCTGCCACTCACAAGCTACGCCAGAGCGCTGGTCTCTCCACCCTCAAACTCACGCAGGTGGCACGCACGGTTAGCGCCTACACATCCCGATTGAAGTCCTGGCTGGGGCACACCATCACCTCTCCGCACAAACAAGTGTTTCACACACCTAACTCAAACACTCGACCTGTGCGAGCACACAAGCACAGCCCTTCACCCCACCTCACATCCACACCCTGATTTCCACTTGCAACCGCACACACGCCGGCAGCCCAGCCCAGACGCCCCCACCGCGCAGCGGGGCCCCGGGCCAGGCCTCCCAGCCGCCAGACTCCCTCCCGAAGCGGCCCGGGAGTCCAAGACTTTGTTTTCCTGCTACTCGAGGCGGGGACGGGGAGGAGCCGAGGTTCCCAAGGCCGCGCGCAGGCCCGAGCCCCCTTTCTGCCTGGCCCGCTTGGCCCGGCTCACTGCCTACCACAATCCGCCCCTAGCACAAAAGTGGCCCGGCAGGTTCCCGGCCGTCGCCAACGCTCCCGCTTCGGCTCGGCTTGTTTGCCAGGAACAGACTCGGAGCGAGCTGGGGAAACCGGACATCCAGAAGAGAAGAAGAAAAGGGGAACTGCCCGGAGATGTGGGTCCAAGGTTTCTCCTACCCCAGGAGTTTCTGTTGCCTTGAACCCGCGCCCCCCTCCCCCGACTCCCGGGTTCTGGCCCCGCGGAGGAACAGGATCCCAAACTCCAAACGCTGGCTGAGCTCACGTGTACCTCACAGGAAGGAGAATGTATCCGGGCACACAGGCCGTATACACTCGGTCTGACTCTCTTAGGGAAATGCAAAGCAAGATCCCACGCCTCTCCTCTCCCCAAATCCACTAGGCACTGGGGAAGGCCCGCAAGTAACCAGCAAGGGAGCAGATATGGATCAAAGGTGTAAAATACATCCCAGTTCAGGGTAACAGGCAGGACATGAGGAGACACGTATGCGGTTCGACAGGTTAAGAGAGAAACAGGGAACCTGGCCGTCGATGCCCACAGTGCATCCAGGGGCATCCAGGCCTGGCACTCACGGAACACGAGGCCGGACCCAGACCCGGGGCTCAAGGCTTTCCTGCACCTCCGTCCCAAAGGCTGCCGCCCAGCCCGTGTCGGAGGCCCTGCCAAGGGGACGCAGTCAGAAGGCACGCGCGCGCACCCCGCACCCTTCCCCGCACCCAGCGCCCAGATAGTCATCGTGGGATGGCATCTCGCAAATATTTATATTCCTCAGAGCCACTGCAGCCCGCGTCCACATTAGACGCTCTAATCCTGCCACTTTAAATAGATGAATTAATAAAGCAAACGAGCGGCTAATAAGCTGACTGTCCTGCCTTTTGGAGGTGGGGGAAGGACTCGAAAGTGCGCCAAATTTGTTTGCAGTGGATCAAGGCGAGCCGCCTCTGCTTCACTTTCTTTATCTTAATTCCGACTTGAAAAGATATAATTATCTAGTTTGAACAGAGCTGCTATCAAATCCTTCTTTGGGCCGGGAAGGGGGGCGTTGGAGTGGATGGCGGCCCTCTGAGCCGCTCGGTGCAGCCGGAGATAGCGCGTAATGAAGATGTGGAGCCCTGAGATACAAAGGGCATTAACCTCATTAGCATGAAACCTTTTCTTCTTACCATTGTGGGACCCTTTCAGCCGCCTAATCCCCCCTATTTTCAAAGCTTGGTTTGTAATAAAGCTTTTAGGGTTTTTTTCAAAGCTAATGGTATTCTCTGATGATTTTATTGCTGTCACACTACATAGGACGTTTACCAAAAAAAAAAAATCTTTGTCACTCTCCCCCTTTTCTTGTACTTAAAAAAAAAAAAAGTATATGGTTCTGCAGAAATAAACCTGTTATCCAACTGGGAAATGTTCTCCTGAAAAGTGAGTCTGAATTTTAGCAGATCTGTGCTCCATGTTTGAGGTACTCTGCCTGGACTTGGGCAAGTGGGTAGAAGGAAAAGGTAACTTATTTAGACAAAGGGGTGCGGTCCTGTAGCATTGACTGCAGAGCCCTGAGGACAGCCATCGGTCACTCAGGTCTTGCTGTCACTGCAGCTGGAGACCCCACTTGAGTTTCCAGGATAGTCAGGGGCAGACCAGTTCCTTCCAGAGACAAGCAGGGTCTCCTGAGACAGGGCCCCGCTCACCCCAGCGCCCTCCTGCATCCAGGTCTCCCCGCAACACACACACCTTCCCAGAGGAGTCGGGGGGAAAATGCGCCTTGAACAGCCACGGTTCTCGAGAGGAACAGACACGGAGGGGGGAAAAGAAGAGCGAGGCAGAGACAGATTCAAAAATAAAATAAAAGAGGGAGAAAGACCAAGAATGAATTCCACTTTAGAAGAGGGGAGGGAAAGGGGGGAAAAAAAAGAAAGGAAAATTTCCATAGTGCCCTATAGTCCCCACACGTGCACAGAATGTCTAATCTTAACTTTTCAAGGCAGGATGTTAACAAAGCTTGTATTTCTGCCCTGCATTGTAACTTGGCCTTATCACAGTGTAAAGGGTGGGGAGATTGTCCTAAATTATGTCCAGGCAGCCCCCCTGGATCCATGGATTAAGAGATTAAAGGAGACCACTGGGCAAGGCCTCCTCTTTCCCCTTCATATTCCTGGTATGATAATTGCTTAAACTGATTTGCACTTTCACAAAAGCTCGCAGGACGCTTTGTAGCTCGAACAGAACAGACGAGGTTTCTCTATCAATGGAAATAAAACTGATTAATGCAGCCTATCAGGATAAGAAGCAAATGAAGCATGCAAAAACAACCTCGTACCCCCAGAAGGGGGAAGGAGGGGGGCGCTAAGTTTCCTTCAAGACTGGTTACAACTTTTTCTTTAATGTGAAAATCCAGAGTTGGAGGTTTCTCAGAAAGCTTGCCTTATAAGGCTGCTGAGGCCCTTGGGCCTGCCTCCCCACCTTGGGCAGATTGGGGACAGAAAGAGAGAGAGAGAGAGGAAAGATAGAAAGAAAGAAGGGAGAGAGAGATACAGAGATTGAGAGAGAGACTTGCACTTTGGGGTTTAAAGTCAGAAACAGTTTAAAAATCCCCGGATTCTGATTCTGCTAGGTGTCACCCCCAGTCCTGGAAGAATGTTCTTCAATACATAACCATATATCTAGATTTTTAAAAGATAATTAGAGGTTAAAAGAAGCAGGCATTTTTAACCTGCAATTGAAACTAAACTCCCTCAGTCGGCCTTGCAATGGGCAAAGCTCTGGTTGGAAAAACTTTTTCTCCCATCCCTTTTCTGAAGGACTTAGGTTTTCTTAATCCTCTCCCCTTTCCACCCTCATCTCTCTTTAAAATGCCCAAGAATCCATCAGTCTGGCCCTTTTGTGGGTGGGGAAGCTGGGTTTCTTGAGCCTAGTTGGGGAAGGACCACACTCAAATGACTAGACATACTTTTTAAAGAAAAACAAAAAAGTTTCCTTCGATTTCCCAAGACGACTACTCTGAGGGCATATTGATAAATCTTTATTGACAAAATATTGACATTGACATACTTCTTGGAAGTATATAGTGTGTTAGAATTCTAACAAATTAACACAAAACACAAAAATATTTACATTCTGGTATAGAAGACATTAAGGAAGCATTTGTCACTCTCTTTAGTAAGTCTATGATCTTGGAATAGAAACTCAGTGCTTGAAAACTTGCCGCTGTGTCTTTGGCCACACTTAACACCATCCCCGCTTACGACAGTCCTTCGGTTTTTGCAATAGACAGATTTAAAGTTTGGAATGGCCTTCACAGTAAATGGTTGAACTCAGCCAATACCTCCAACCACTAAAAGGAGTTTGCTTCAGGGTTTTAAGCCTTGGGATGTTAGGAAAGGGAATGTCCAAGAAATACAGTTAATTTAGTTGATTGTTTTTCCCCAACACAATTACTGACTCTGGTGGGCCCCCTCCCCAGCCCCCCCCAGCCCCCCATCCGGCTCCCCGTTTCTCTGTAAGAGGACCACTATCGCTGAGCCTACTTCATTTCGCTTTCACGATCACTTTGACATCAGAAGGTATCAAAAAGTGTTTACAGACTGCACATTTCTCGAAAAAAAAAATCCAAATGAAAAGCACACAGAACCTGTCTTGAAAAGGAAGAGAGAATTACAATTCATGTTCTGTCTTTAGACACCATTCGCCCAACAACTGCTACATGCAATTCAAGTTTTTGAACAGGTGTGGGATGGGGCTGGATATGAAATTTCGATCGTTATTACACTAATTATTTTTTTTTTAAAGATTGGGGAACAACACTGCGAAGTGCAAAATATAAAGTCCTGGGTCTGGTTGGGTTTTCTCTTTCATCATCATTATCATCATTTTTTAAAAAATCGGACTGCGATAAACGGAATACCTGCCAATCATCTTGTTTCGCTGGCTTGGCGTTTGACTGACAGCTCCCCTCGCCAGAGCGCCTTCCGCTTTGCCACATTTGGATCTATCTCTCTTTCTCTCTCTGTCTCTCTGTCTCTCTTTCTCACTCAACTGCCTCTTCAGACAAGGGTTGCGGGTGGATCAAGGAGCCTCTGTCCTCTGCCTCCTTGGTGCGCCCTCCGATCGGTCCGGACGCTGCGCCCTCGCTGCCCAAAGTCTGCGCGGCCGCGCTGCTGTCTCTCCGATCCCCTCTCCCATTCTCGGTGAATGTGTGTGTGCGGTTTGTTTTTGTTTTGCAGGGGTTTTTTTTTCCCTTCTTCCCCTCCTCTCCCTGTCTGTTTTGCTCCGTGTAGTCCGTTTCTGTGGGGTTCGGTTTGTGTTTTTAATCGTCTGAGGTTACATCTATTTCCTCGGGACTCGCCTGCTTGGTGGCGATTCTCCACCGGTTAATATGATGCGTCCCTTTTTTCTTTTGTTGGGAATCTGAACCTTCTTCCTCCAGCTTCTGTCTTTTGAACTTGGTCCTTCGGTTCTGAAACCATACTTTTACCTGCGGGCCAAAGGCAGAAGGGGCGCGTTAGTTCCTCCGCAGCGCCCTCCTCTCTCTTCTGCCTTTGCCCGGCTCAGACTCGTCTGAAACACGAAGGTCCGGCCCCCAGCGCGTGTCCTCCGGCCAGCCTCTGCATGGCCTCCCTTCAGGGAGCAGGGCCGGTGGGAAGCCTGGCTCCCTGCCCTGGCCGTCCCAAGTCACTTTCCCCGGCGAGGGCCCGGAGTGCACAGACAACCCTTCTCACCTGGCCCTGCTCGGGACACCCACACTCCGCTGAGAACAAAAGCCTTGCAAAGCATGAGAAACCCCTATAAAAATAATAAGGAAAGGAAAATAAAAAGAGACATGTCCCTAACTCCTCGACTCAGCCAGTGCAGCGAAGACCTCACTCCAGCTGCTGCGGCTTCCTGCCGGGCCCAATGTGCTTTCTATTTTCTGTGGGTTTCCGAAGCATTGCCTAAATATAGCGCCTCCTCTGCGAGGCCTGGGCCCTGGGTAGGCAGTCCGGATTTGCTTGAGCTTCCTTCTCCTGGCCCAGGATTCTTGCAGGTGAGCAAGAGTGGGTGGTAGGGGGTGCCGGAGGAAGCCAGAAGGGACATACGGTGAAGAAGCCTAGGGACCAACCCCGCTATTCCATTACAGTTAGGAAAAGAGGCTTAAAAGTGAAAGCTTCTGAAAGACCTCTGGAAAAAGGGGGAAAGAAAGAAACTGAGAAAAAAGAGAGAAGAGAGGAAGAGACCAGGTGCAGGGCAGGACAGGGCCAAGTTCCTACCCTGGCCACACTGCTTCCTACCAGGGCTCCTCTGGCAGCCTGGCCCCTAAGAGCGGCTGCTAGAGGTCTGGGGATCGATGAGGCAAGGGACTCACTCAGCTGCAATCCCCATGGCCCTCTGGGGAAGCTGGGTGGGGGTCCCCAACCCCTGAGCAGACCAGACAGGGACACTGTCCAAGCTTCCACCAGCGAGGTGCAGGTAAGGGAAACACACGGTGGCAGCTGCACCTCTCACGCCCGCAGACCTGTCCTATCCTGATAGCACCGCCACAGGCCGCGGAGGTCCCCTCCACTCCCTCTTTTCAGAGTCCAGCCCAGGTCCCAGCTTGCTCTCCCCGTATGCCCAATCCCCCCAAGTGCCCCATGAAAAAGCAGAGCTGGAACAAGGCTGAGTTTAATTTGCTTTGAGTTTGCTAATTGATGGGGAGGACGGTTCATTTCTCCCCGGCGCTCGCCCAAGGCGCGCGTCCCTGCGCTCGGGGCTTGACACGCACACAAAGACTGCAGGCGGCGTGGGCAGCGAGGCGGACAAAGACCACCGCCGCCTCGACTCTCCAGGAGAAATCAGCCGGGCCGCGCCTTGTGCCGGCCGCGCACCAACCCGTGGGGCCCTCCTTGGTTTTGCCGCGGAACGGGGAGGGGGGGGGCGTTTTAAAACAAAGCCTCGACCTCTTCGCGCCTCCCAGAAAAAGTGTTACAACTTAATCTTCACGAAAACGTTACTGTTTGCTGGGAACTCTGACCCCGCCCTGCGGCTCCGCATACAGTAGCACCTACTGTAGCCCTAAGCCCCCTCCCGCCCCGGGGCAGGCGGGAGCCAGGCCCGCCGCAGGAACTCAAGGCGAAGGAAGGGTCTGTCCCCAGAAGCAACCCTTCCTCGCAGCCTTCCAACTCCGTTTCTCTGATTTAGGGACGCACCCAGGATCCATGGCTTCCGCCTTCTGACTCCCAGTCCCTTCCAAAGCACTAAGCAGTGCGAGCAAGGGCCTGTGGTCGCACAAAACTTGCCTTTAACTAATTCCCGGACTTCTTTCCTGCTTAGACACCCGACATGCCAACACCCCACTGCTCTCATCCTCTTCCTGGGGTCCAGCCGGGTCCCTACACGCTCACCAAAAGTTTCACCGAAAGTGCAAAAGTGACTTAGCCAGGAGCTGCAGGGCATGCCCAGCAGACGGAAGGAGCGACCAAGCTCTTCCCCTTGCCCCCAACCCAAAGCCGGGGCGACAGCCTCCTGCAGTTTCTTCGGGAGACCAAGGACGCCTGGCACCTCGAAACAGACATCCTGAGCCAGGGGGCGTGGAACCAGCTCCCGGGCTCTTTGCCGCCCAGGCCTTCTCTGAGCTCCGCACTTGTGGGCCAACTGCTTGGGTCCAGAGGTTTGGGTTGGGGTCGCTGCGCCGGGGCCCGGCTCACCTGAGTTTCCGTGAGGCTGAGGCTGTGCGCCAGCTGCTTTCTCTCGGCGCCCACCACGTAGTGGTTTTTCTCGAAGGCGTGTTCCAGCCTCAGAAGCTGGGACGGGGAAAAGGCGGTTCGGATCCGCTTCGGCTTTCGGGCCAGCGCGTTGTGCAAAAGGAAGCTCTCGGGGCTTGTGTCATTCCCTGCGGGGGACACAGCAGAAGTCCCGTTAGAGGGGACAGCCCTGGCTGGGGCCGCGCGCTTCTTAGGAGCCGGGCTGGCGGAACAGCGTTCTCAGGGCCTTTGCGTAGCCTCTGCGCCGCGGCCTGTGGGGGCTGGGGACCCTCCGGAGTCGCACGAAGAGGATCCCGGGCCTGCTGCCCAGCCGGGACCGCTGGGCTCTAGCTGTGCGACCCCGCACCCGAAGCTGCCTCTGCCGGGCCAGTCCCCAGGCTCCTGACCTCCGCGGACTTCTCAGCTGCCCTAGTGCGCAGGCCTCCGCACCGCCCTGGGCAGAGAAGGGCGAGGCAGGGACAGGCCCGGGAACTGGAGCCCACGACCCAAAGAAATGGCTTTCTCTCTTTAACTTCTCGGGGCACTTCGATCCGGGTGGAAAGGCGGCGGACCGATATCCAGGGTTCTCTCGAGGACTTATTTTTAAATTATGTATTTTAGGTTTTTCCCCCTCTGGAAACTGCAGAGGACGGGAGTGTCTCCGCAGCCTGGCTGGGACCTAAATCTCGCTGGCGGGTGTGCCTCGCTTCTGCGGCCTCTGTCCCACGAGGACCCGGCTCCCCCGCTGTCCGGCTCCAGAGAACTGGGAGAAGCGAGCGAAGGGATCGAAACCCGTGCGTTAGCGAGCTGCGGGCGCCCGATCCGGCTGTCCGCGGCCTGGGAAGACCCGGGCTCTGCTGGGCCTGGTGCGGGGACCCAGAGCGTGGGTAGCAGAGAATAAGGAAGGGAACCCTAAACTTGGCGAGCAAAGCCAGAGAGTTTCGGGTACACTCATCAGGGTGGGAAACAGAGCTGCGAAAAGCCCAAACAAAGAAAAACTAACCCACAGTTCAGGCGGGAATGGAGGCCATCCTGGTCGGGAATACAGACGAATGGTTGTTTTTGTTTTGTTTTGGTTTGTGTTTGTTTTTTAAATTAGAGGCGGGTTGGCATCCACCCGATTCTGGGCTCTAGCAGGGACGCAAAGGGTTAATGAAGGGACAAGCGCGGAGTATTGATCGGCGGCCGCGGGAGGTAAGTCTTTTCCCGGCTCCGATCGCTCAACTAATTACTCGCCTCTTTTTCTGGAGTTTTAGCTTTCCTCCCACCCCCACACAGAGAAAAAACAAACAAACCAAAAAATAGCAAGAAAGGAAAATACCCAAACAGAATCTTCTCCAGCCTTTCTCCCGACTCGGTTCATTTCGCTCAAAAGAAAAATAAATAAAAAACCAAACCAGACTGAACCTGTCTTCCCGACGCTGCCGCTCCGCGCCCAAAATCGAGTGTGCAGAGCCTCGGAGGTTTCGACCCGCGTGGGTTCCCGCCACTCCCGAGCCTCCAAAAATCAGGAAAAAAACAACCCCCTCGATTTTGCCCCGGGCGCGCGAGACTCTCGCCGCGGGAAGAATGTCGTAGCCCGAGAAGTCACCGGTCTGGGCTAAAGGGGCGCGGAGTGGGCAGCGAACAGTGCCGAGCGCAGTTGAAGGTAAACTCGGCGGCCGGGCCGGGTCCCCGACCCTCGGAGCCGAGGCGCCGAGGGCATCGCGGAGAAGACGTAGAGACTGGGGACCCCGCGGGCTCCGGGACTCCTACGCTGCCTTGTCGGCAACCCGAGAGCACTCGGGGACAACTTTCGGCCGCAGGCCAGCCCCCAAACTGGTCGCAGCTTTGGAAGCTGGGGACCAACAGCACGCCCGGCCCCTTGCCGCCCAGTTTACGAATCGAGCGCGCGGCCTGCCAGCGGTAGGAACCTCCGGCCAGGCTTGCCAAGCGCCCACCCCGAGCAGGCCCAGGGCACGCGGGATGCGGCGTGCTGCCAACCCCCGCGACGTGGCACGTACCTTGGAAGCGGTGGCCCAGATATCGGTAACGATGGATGAGCCAGGGGTAGAAGGTAGACGGGTCCCGCTGCTGCGAGGCGAAGAGGGGGTGTGGCGAGTGCGAGGAGGGCAGGGGGTGGGCGGCCAGGGCGTGCGGCGGCGGCACCGGGTGCACGGGCACCGCGGGGTTGGGCGGGTGCGAGACCGCTTCGGCGAACACCAAGTCCGGGTTGGAGTAGACGCCCCTGCCGGCCGCGGCCGCGGCGGCCGCCGAGTGGAAGCCGTTGAGGAACGGGTTTATGGGGCTGGAGTTCGCGTAGCTGAGCGCCGCGGGACGAATGGGGTCCTCAGAGCGCGAGGCGGGCAGGGGACTGTCCTTGGCCACCAGCGACTCGATGGTGAAGCAGCGCTTGGGCGCCGGCTGGAACATGCTGCGCCGAGGAGCTGGCGCCCGGGGCTCCCGGCTCCCGGCGACCGCGGCGCGCTGCCTCCGCCGCTCGCTGCCCGCGGCGAGGACGGACCAGAATTGGGGACTTGTTTGTTTGGGGTGGGGGTGGGGGGAGGAAAGGAAGAAAGAAAGGAAAGGAAAAAGGAAAGGAGGGGGGTGGGGGAGGGAGAGGCAAAGCCGAGGATCCCGAGAATCTTGCACCAAACGCGCCCAACCTGGAGAGAGGGGGAAAAATCCTTCCAGAAGAATTTGCAGGCGTGGATTGGGGTAAATTTTTTTTTTTTTTTTTTTTTGGCGAGATGGCGTGGGGGGGGGTCGGAGTTAGAGACAGGGAGGAGGGGGGAGTTTCTTGGGGGAGGCAAAAAAAGTTTTCTCTCCTCTGCAAAAGGCGGGCAGGGCGCCCTAAGTCCAAGGACAATCCATGGAAGTGTTCGCTTCTTCACAAGTTGTGCAAACGATTTGTTAGTTCATGAGCCTAATTAGTGCGGGATCACATAAACAGCTTCCTCCGAAGCCTGGTAAATGGCTTGATGATTGGTCGCTATTACTCGCCCTGAGGTGGAAGGGGGGAGACTCTTTAAAGTGCGTCAGAGGGAGGCGAGCGCCTGGGAACCCGGAGGCCTGGATCCCGGCCGAGAGTGGAACGGAGTCGGCGCCGCCGCCTCGGCCATGCCTCCTGCGCCCGCCCGGCCGCGGTGCCTCGCTGCGCCCTCGCCTCGCGCTCCCGGATCACTCGCTCCCGCGGCGCCCGCTGCGGCTTCTCCTCCTCCTCTCTCGCCTCCTCCTCTTCCTTCGGCTTCTTCTCTTCCTCCTCCTCCTCCTTCTCCTCTTCCTTCTCCTCCTCCTCCTCTTCTTCCTCCTCCTCTTTCCCCACCTCCTCCCTGGGAGCCACCGCCTCCTCCTCCACCACCAACACTCCCTCCGGGGCACCCTGGTCCCTGCAGAGTCCCCGGCCGGCTCAGCCTCTGTTGCGTCCCCCTGGATCCCAGGACGGACGGACGGACGGACAGACAAGCGCGCAGATTTCTCGCTCCCAGCGCCCCGGATGCTGCTGTTGCGCCCCTCGGCCACGCGTCAGGGAAGTTGGGATCGCCCCGGGAGCACCGCGAGGGTAAGCGAGCAAGGGCTGGTTCTGGGCGAGGGGTAACGAAACCGTCGGGTCATTTCAATCCGCACCCCTGGCAAAATTCCGGGCGTCTTCCTAGGCGAGGAGGGAACTTGGGATTGGGGGTCCTCCAACCACGCGTAGCCTCTAGGGCCCGGGGTCGCGGCTCTCGCGATCCTTGACCCGGCTCGTTCGTTTGCAGGTTAAGCCGGGAGCCCCCGACTCTGCGGGGGCAGTGGGCTTCCGACTCTCCCCCACGGGCTCTCTGTGGGGGAGTGCTCCCCTCCTGCCCGAAAACAGCTCCTTCTGGAATATCTGGGACCGAGGTTCCAAGGTCAGGGGGGAGGTTGTGTGGTGCTACTATTACCGTTCCGTTGTCGTTATTGTTTGGTTAGTGTTGTCATCGTTGTTACTGTTATTGCTGTTGTTATTGTTTCTATTATTGGTTTGCCATCTGTCGTCCCAGGGGCGCGTGGCGGTGCAAACCTAGGGCTCACATCTAGGGATTGCGGATCGCGTCTCCGGTTCCGGACCGTGTCCGCATTTTCGAGCTCGCCTTCGGTTTTGGGATGATTTTAGGGCCGAGTTCCCTCGTCCCCATTGGCTCACGCAGCGGCATAATTATGATCACATCCCCCAGGCTGCTGGCGCTGCTCTCTGTTTATTGGTGGTTAAAGATCTATTATCTATTCATCAGCCGTCTCTTTTTTCCTCTTTTTCCCTTCTTTTTGCCAATTACATTCCTCTAAAGTGAAGTACCAGCAGGTATTTTGCACGTTTACAATGAATGATAAAAAGAAATCTGGCGTCCTTTAAATCGTTACTTGGAAGCCCATGTCATTTCTCTTAAGGATGAAGAAATGCCAGTCCTGTGGCTGGGTTGCCCCGAGACCCGGAAAATGTGGGTTTGAGGGGAGGGGGCGGAGGAGAGCGAAGTCGTGAGATCGAGGCTGAACCGCCACTAGCTTTATCAGCGGAGGGTCCCGGTTCTTCGGGCCTGTCCCGGGCTACCTCCCTGCCTGCCCTGGGGTCTCCCTTGACCCCCTCTGGTTTTACCTGCTGTGTGCTTTCGTTCATGTCAGTGTTTCCACTTCTTTATTCCAGACATGGTTTGGGTTAGGATGGGGGATCCAAAACGCCCTTTCAGAAAACTCTTCAGGCAAGAGGAGAGGTAGCAGTGCGCTTTCCGGGGTTGTCCAGGCACCAGACCCGAGCGAGGGGCCAGCGGAGGCCTTGGGTGCTGCCCGCCCTCCCCGCTCCAACCTCCCCAGGGCATGCGTGCGTGCACACACACACTCATACACACTCACACACCAGACAGGGTTGGGCCTCAGCTTTGCCCTCACACAGAAAAACCTGCCCCCGCCTCAGGCTGCGGACCTGACTCCGGCTCTGCGCAGGGGCTGTGGCTGGGGTTTCATCCTTATTGGGTTCTCATGGCCTTGCTTTGTGGCTCTCTCCGCCCCCTCCCATCCTTCTTCCCCAACCCAAGGGCTGCCCCATGTGCTATCCAGCCTCCTGGGGTGGGGTGCATTCCAAAACGCTCCTTCCTGGGGCCTGCACCACCAACCTCCAAAAATACTCTTTAGTTCAGAAACCCCTCCTTCCATTAGGTGGTAGGAGCTGAAACCCCACTAGGCCCAGGCTGGTGGGGATCCCAAGCCACCTGGGAAGGTAGAGGTCTTTGAGTTCTGCCAGCCAGCAAGCCTGGGGTGGAGTTAGGGGTCAGCCCTCCAAGCCACAGAGAAACACCCAGCTTAGGCTGACTGTAGATCCAGGGTCCTGGAGTGAAAAGGAGAGAGCCCCCTTCTCCATGGAAGGCTTTCCAGGAGGGCTGGAGGCTCAAGCTCGCCCTAAGGCCAGGCCCTCCAAACTGGGCCTTCGACTCCACGTTGAAAACCGGGGCCCTGAATTCCACACCCTGGCTGCAGGGCTGGCAGCGGGCACTGGTGGCACAGTTAGTGTTAGTGATTCTCGCTGAGGGTGTAAGAGCAGATGACCCTGAGGGCAGAGGGACTCCAGTCAGGTCTCCACAGTGTGAGACACCTAAGGGGGTTTCCCCTCTTTCAGAATTTTCAGGTTGAGCTCTGAGGTGTTGTCAGCACCCCCCTTAAACCCTTCGCCCTCTTGGGCCAGGTTGCATCTGGAGTGTCTCAAAGGAGCGACAGTTTGGAGCTCAGACCCCTCAGCTTCCCCCTCCAGGGGCAGAGGGCCCAGGCAGCTCACTGCCAGGCCTCCTCCCTCAACAACCTCTGCTGACCGGCCTGGGTGACCACCTGCCTCACAAAACCTGCCCGAGAGGGTCAGGTTTGCCCCGGGGACTCTAGTTACGGGGCAGGTGGGCTAGGGTGTGGGAACTACAGCCACCAGTGCCTGCCCTCCTGGCAGGAGCAGGCCTTGCCAGTTCCTCTGCCTCCCAGACCACTGGCCCCAAGCCTGGTCTGGGCCCTCCTTGAGGGAAAAGCAAGTTTCCAGGGAGTCAGGCCCCCCCTCCCCCACAAGCCCTGGAAGCTGGGTAATCTATGCTAATTCGTGGGCCCAGACTTGAGGGGTTTGGGAAGGTTCTTTGCAGCCCAGGCTTGTATGGTGGCGTGGGGGAGGGGGGGAGCGGGATAGAGGAAGAGTGCAGGAATTAACTAGGAGAGTAACTCATTAACCAGAGGGGTGGGTGGAAGTGAGCCAGGGTCCTGGGCACTCCAGTCTGGAGGCTCCTCCAGCCTCCGGTCCTTGGGCTGGGTGGCTGCATTCAGTTTCCTAGTGGCTTTGGCCTTGTAGAATCCTGCCCGTCTTTGTTCCTTAGCTGCTCTGCCAGGGTGGGCATTTGTCAAGGCAGCGTGTGCCGTGGGAGTAGGGAGTTTCTGAGCCTCCGTCTTAGGGCAAGGGGCTCCCTCCCTCCAAGCCGCGGGTTGGGCTGTGTAGACTCGGGGATCTACACTCTGCAGGCAGCCGGACTAGCAGACACTTAATGAAGGTTCTAATCTCGGCTCCGATACTTACTGGCTGAGTGATCTCGGGCCGCAGGGCAATCTCTCCCAACCTCCATTTTGTCATCTGTAAAAATACGGCCAATGCTGCCTGCCAGGCAGTGAAGGGCAGGAGTTAGGCCTGTTTGGGGAAGTAATAGAACCCCTCAACTTCCTGATGGTAATTACACGTCTGTACATGTTTTTCCAAGCTCCTAGAACTGTACACTACTGTACAAAAGGCGAATTTCACTCTAAGTTATACCTTATCATCCTGCCCCCCACCAAAATAAAAAGGGGTAAACTTGGGCAAGTACTTAACTTCTCTGTGCCTCTGTTATCTCTTCTACGAAACGGGAATAAAGAATAGTATCTTGGCCCTTGGGCTTGTCCAATGAGAGAAGCCAAGGAAACTGGTCAGGCAGTGTCTGTCTAGCACCTAACGAACTGCGATAAAGTTAGCTCCTGCCCTTGACATTGTTGGTATCATTGCCCACTCCTCTCCGGGGCTTGTTGCTGGGCTTCAGTGCCAAACAATCAAGTTGTACAAATGTACACCATTGCTGGCCTCAGGCTCCTGCCATGAGCGCCTCCCTGCTCCCTAAAAGGCCAGGACTTCCCCGGGGAGGGGCCGGGGTGAGAAAGGCCTGGATTGCTGGGTAGAGTGAGGCATCAAAGGGCAGAGATTTCTGGGGATCGCTCAAAACCTTTGACTCAGAGTTTCCCCACCAGGGCCCTGTCTTTGGAGGAGCTTCTCCCTGCCCCAAGCGCTGCCCACAGGTGCAGTGACTGGGATGAGTGTGTGCTCAGGTGTTACCTGGAGTCACCTTCACCTTCTTGAGCCACCGTTCTCTCATCCATGAGAAGGTAATGTCAGTAGCTTAACAGTTTTTGAGAGAGGTAGGTGAGTTAATGCTTGGCCTAGTCACTGTTCATCGAATATAATATCGTTAGGCCATGGCCTGGTGCGGTCCAGTCCACCCAGCGCGCTCTACCGCGAGCCAGCACCGTGAGCCTTCACTGTACGCCCGCCAGGCTGCAGGTGGCACGGACATCAGTGAAGGGTGAGCCCTTTCCCTGGCTCTCGGCAGGCGAAAGGTGTCCCTGGATGGGGATGCCTCCGGACCAGTTAAGAACTCCTTCATTCCGCTGTGATCCACAGTCACTCAGCCTCTCCGAACGGGTAGGGTGGCGAAGAGAAAACGAAAAGAATAATACTTTAATTAAAAAAAAATATTCTATCAAATCCCTCTCTGACCTCCTCCCTAGAGGCCGCTCGCTAGGCGGGAGCGGGGGCCAAGGACGCGGATCCGCGTGCGCGCAGCGGCGCCTAGTGGCTAGGGCCCAGCGCAAGCGGCACACCCGCCGAGCTTCTGAGTCCAGTGCGCCGAGAGAGTGCTGGGGCTGCGCCCCACTGCCAAACTCTTGGCGTGACCTCAGTCCGAGCCAGGAGAGGAAGTCTAAGGAGGCTCACTGCTCGCAGAGGAGAGAGGACGACTCGGAAATGCGTCCCTACTCCCTGCAGCAGCTCCAGTTCTCCGCTGCAGAGTTCACCATCCACGCTGAATTCCGGCTCCACTAGGAGTCGGGCTTCCTTCCGAAGGATGCGAAAAAGAGGGGACAGGTTCTGGTCTAAAAAGGACGAAGCAGTAATGATTGTCTGTGCCAGGGAGATTGATGGCTAAGCTACCGCGCAATGCGGCCGCTACTCCACGCCTGAGGTCCCAGACTCCACAGCCTGACCACGGTGGCTCAGAAAATGGGCCCGTAATGGCCGGCCCTAGCCCCACCTGGGATAGAGTCGGAAGAGTGAGGGTCGCGGAGTGCTACTCTTCCAGCTTCGCGCCCCCTCGTGGCCGCGAGACCGGGGTCCTGATGGTTATTGCCAATGTGGCATTTGATCGTGGGACTGGAAGGCCGAGGCTGGGGCCCAGGTGACCGGCCCCTTTCTTCTGTAGCGCTCCAACGCCGATTTCGGGACAGCTTGGCTTGTCCAGTAAGGTGAGGCTGGGGAAACCAGTGTGACAGCAACCACTTAGTTGTTGGGTGTCCACTTAGGTGGCTGAGCCCTAGAAGGAGAGTCTGGACTCTGGTCCCTACCTCTGCTGCCCCAGCTGCAGTCGACAGGCACTGCCCTTCTGTGGATGTCTGTGTCTCCCGAGGTCTATCTGTTTTGAGACCCAACGTTTCAGAGCCAGGAACTCCTCACTGAGGTGTGGAGCCATTCTCAGGACATGACCCTGGAGCTTTACCTTCATCACGTTGAAACTGGCCAGTCCCATAATGCAGGGGTCCCCGATTTCCAGGGCCGCAGACCGGTACTGGTTCTGGGCCAGTTAGGAACTGGTCTGCACAGCAGGAGGTGAACTTGAATGTAATGCACTTGATCATACTGAAACCATCCCCCCACCCCAGTCCATGGAAAAATTGTCTTTCAGAACCGAAACTCGTTCCTGGTGCCAAAAAGTTTGAGGACCTCTGCCTTAATGCATGTCCTCATTCACTATTGAGAGCAAACAAACAGAATCAGAGGAGGTCTCCGTCTGTCTCTTTCTCCCTCACCTGATTTCAAATAAAAGTCTAAGGCCAAGCAAGGATGGATGAGGGACAGACTAACTGAACACAGACGGCTGCCCAGCCAAGGGTGGAGACTCCCATGTGCCTTGCACTCTCCCCGACCTGGTTGTGGGTGGTCACATTCCCCTGTAGCACCCCAGAAGCTGCAGTTCCCTTGAGCCACACAGGCGTGGACTGTTGCTGGGCGCTCCCAGAGGCAGACAGGGCGGCCTCCAGCGGGCTGCGGGGCCAGCCTGAGAGGCAAGCCTGAGAGGCAGGAGAAGCAGGGGAGGCACCTTCGGACTCCTCCGCAGCCTTCTCCCCCATCTTTTTGTTTGAAACTGCTCTCACGGCCAGTCTCAGGTTTTGTAACTTGGGACCCAGTCCCTTAAGAAGCTTCTTAGGGTTATAAGCAGCAACCCGCCTTGGAAGCCAGGAGTGGCTTCTGAAAATGCTGGCGTTCCAACAGCCCCTCTTTCAGGAAATTGTCACTTCTTTTAGTACCTCCCCGTTTTCTGGATTCTGGGTGCCCGGGCTAGGGCTTAGAAAGGTGATCATGGCCTTGTGAGGCAAGAAGGAAACTAGAGGCTTTTTATCTTGGACGAGAAGCTCCCCATGAAACCTGGGGAGGGTGTGGGGAAGACTTAAAAGAACAATTCCACTCACCTGTGCTGAGTTTCAGCATTTAAAAGCATGTTTGCTCACACCCATGGTCACAGGGAACCTCACCATTTGGTGTGGAAAGGGTTATTATACCCATTCTCCAGACGAGAAAACTGAGGCTCCGGTTACAGAAATACTCTCACTTCCTGGCGGTGCATACAGTGGTCACTCCCCGAGGAACCCTGGGACAGCCCTGCCTCCCCTCTGCCTCCTCCTGCTCTCTTCCCCTCTGCCCACCCCCTACCTTGGTGGCCAGATTCCTGCATTCAAGCCAATGAGAAAACAAGGTGAAGAACCCTGGCAGGTGGATAGGGGCGCCTAAACCATCTCCCGTGGCGAGACTCAGGCAGGAGTCCCTACAGCGTAACTACAACTTGCTTGGAGCCCACTTACCCACCATTGTCCTCCAAGCAAATTTTTCCGGGCTCAGGCCTCACCCTGCGCCCCGCTTTCTCCTTTTCCTGTCTCCTTTTTCTGACTCTGCGGGGGTAGAGGACTAGAGGGCTGCCAGTGACCTCTCTGCGGCCAGTGAGCTGAAGAACAGACAGGGCAGTGCTGGCTGACCCCTCACTGGAAGGCCGCGACTCAGACTCCGTGCACTCTGCACCCTCGCGTCTCTCTTGTGGGTGACTCAAAGTGGCCCTGGAACCTCCGGGGGTGCCCACAAAGGGTGCCCGCATCAGCGGACGAAAAAGCAGGAGTACAGCCTGAGCTCACCTCCAAGCCAGCACCGCAGCCCCAAAGCCCTTCATCCAGCGACCTCTGCGTGCCTGGCTCTGTCCTTCCCGGAGCTAGGGAGAGAGAAGAATGGACTGGTGCTGGGAGCTTTCCAAGGGGTCCACAGACCGCCCCTCCCGCGAGACCCCCTCACGGGCAGCCGCAAGCCGACCACTGCCCTGAAGGCCTTTAATGACAGGGGACCCCAAGGTGGCCAGGCTGCCTCCCAGGGCCAGCAGCAAAAGTCCTCTAGTTCTGGGTCCACAGCTGACCTCCCTCCCCTGCCACACTCACGTCCCGGGCCCCCAGCCCAGAGGTTTGGACACACCAGGCCCCGCTCCCTTATCTGCATCTGGTCTCAGGGGCACATCGTGCTCCCTGCTGCCCCTACGGCCCCGCGGAGCCCTCGGCTTCGGGGCCGGGCTCGGAGGGCTGGAGGAGAGACGGAGAACGAGGCCCGAAGGGACCCCCAGGAGCTTGTAGGCGATAGAAGACAGGTTGGGCCTCCGAGGCTTCGCGCGGGGTCCGGCGCGTCTCTCCCACCCCTGGCGGGACCCGTGGAGGCCCGACCTCAGCCCGTCTCCGCTTAGCCGGCCGTCGGCGGCGCCGGGGCTGCGCCGCAAAGGGTGGCATCGCGGCGGCGCGGGCAGGGACCTCATTGGTTCAATATTAGCTTTTCATTCCAGTCTATTGTGCCCATCTGAGATAATATTGACTCTGAGGTGAGAGCCCACAGACGATAGGGCTTGTCTGACACTCCGCTGCAGGACGCCGGAAGGGAAGAGAAGCAGAAATGGAGAGTTAACGAGACTGCAAATAAAAGCCGCTCGCGCGGCGGCGCGCCTCAGGGCCGCGGACTGCGGGCCGGGCCGCCGGGCGCTCCCCGCCGCGGGCGCGCGGCCTCCCGCCGGGAACTGGGGGTCGGAGGAAGGTCTGGGGTCCGGAAGCCGCTCTGCGGGGGGGTGGGGGCGGGGGCATCGCGCATTCACATCGAAAAGAGCCCGCTAACACGCACCCCGGTCTTCCAGGCAGTTGGTTTGGGGCTCTGCTTCTAGATAGCTCTGGAGAAAAACGAATTCCCATGCACACTGTTTTAGTTGACCGGTTAAGCCAGCATTGGCCACGGAGATATTTTCCCCCTCGAAACGATGTAATTCGTTAGGGTAACTTCTCTGTCCAGTCTTTTTCCTGCTTCCCCAGCAAGAGAAGAGTGAACGCACGCAGCAGTGAGCGTTGGGCTGCCGTACTCGCGTGCGCGCGGTTAATAAAAAATTTCTAACCGGGCATCTTGCTCTGCTTTGAGTTGCCGCCTTGCCGCCCATCCGCGGGTTTCTTAATTGCCTTTCTAACCGCAGCTTTAAAGGGCCACTGCAACGTTCCAGTCTTGCATATAAAGATTCACTTCAGTTTCCACATTGCCTCTGAATGCCCATGCTGGAAAATGACACTTTAAGTTAGTTGTCTTACAGTATCTGAGACAGGACGCCTGATTTAAGCTCGGGGGACCAAACGCCAAATGCTCGGGGTTCGTCATGAAAGTGGGGAAGGACGCCTTCCGGTCTCATACACGAATTTTGTGCCCTCTCCCGGATGGAGTGTGACCTCTACAATAGATCATCTGTTAACTCTGTGGGCGCCAGTGCAGAGCTGGTCTTTTGGAATCTTTACATCCTCCCGAAGACACGTGGGCCTTGGGGACCCACGAAGGGGCCGGGACTGGCCACTGCAACAGTGGGGTGGGGGGGCCGTGGTGTGCCTCCCGCTTCCGCCCAGGCGCCGGGTACCGAGCTGAGGCTCAGCCACCCTGACCTACGGCACACGGGATCTGTCACACCTTGTAGAGAGAGCTTTTCATCCAGTCTCCGTTCGTAGTGTGTATTCTTTAACACACAATATGCATTATATGGTTTCATCATATTAGATACTATTTAACATGTACTTAACAGCTAACCCCTGTAGTACATTATTATTTAACTTATTTAATGTATTGTATGTTGTATATAGTTCCGGTTATACGTATATATGTTCATATATTTCGCGTGTGTGTGTAAAAATATTTGGGTCGCCTTTCATCTTCCTGCAAGTACACACTTGCTCGTTTTAACGCAGCGTACAAAGCCCTAATCGAAACCTCTTTGACGTCCGGCGACGTTCTTTATAACTAATACTCTGGAGTCCAATTTCGGCCCCGCAGAAAGGTGGGGCGCGGTTAACTCGGCCGTAAGGGGCGTCGGGTCCCCCCCTGAAAAGCGGTTTTTCCAAATGCGCATTCCCCGAGGACAGAGGCGGCGGCGTTCTGGACCGGGCGTCTCCTCCTCTCCTCTCGGCGCGGTGCTGGCTGTGTCTGGTTTTGGAGAGAGCCTGTTTAGAGCCTCCGACAGTCTCTAAACCGATGTCATGAATTAAAAATGAATTGGAGGAGTGCAGCATATGCTCCGCGGAGGCGTCTGGGAAAGCAGCGGAGGCCTTTCACCCCGGGTTCTGAGCTCCAGACGCCGCCCTGACCGGCTCTGGCCTCCGCTCTCCGCCGGCGCGCGGCAGCGCTCGGGGCTCGCGCGGCTGCGTGCTCCAGCTGGCCGCCGCCCTCCCGACCCCGCGCTGGGGAGGGCTGAGCCAGGCTCCGAGGGCTTGCAGATCAGGTGGTCCCAGCCACAGCCCGCGACTAATATCCATTAAGAGCAGAGGCCAGGTGGGCCGAGGAAAATAAAGTCGGGATTTCAGATGTCCGCACGTTATCGCTGCTGTAACAGGCAAGAACCGCACGAGAAACGCATCTAGCGCATGGAGGAAAAAAGGGAGGGGAAAAAAAAATCAGAAGTCAGGTATGGCCCATAAATGACCAGAGATGAGAAATAACCTGACTTTACAACCAGATAAACAGAAGGTGGCCACCTCTGGGGGAGGGGATCAGGAAGGGAAACGGGTGGGGAGCTGGGGACAAACTAGCCAAAGGCAAGAAGCACACGCAGCCCCCCAGGGTGCAGATCCCTCCAGGGTGTGAGGGGCTGTTTATTTCTTTAAAGCGCTCCCCCCTCCCCGCCCCCTGGCAGTGGCTACCTAGGGAACGTGGGTGAACAAAATAGTGAAACCTGGCTAAAACCTCAGGAAGAGACTTGGGCTCCCCACCTCAGTGGGCTCCTCACAAAATCCCAGGTTCAGTGAGACCCCAAAGCCGCCCCTGATCTAGTCCAATCCGTAGCCTTGGGGAGAAGGCTGTGCTCTCCCTGCTCTGTCCACTGATGGGGCTCCCAGGCTGTCTGCTAAGATGAGCCAGGGATCAGAAAGTGGGAGACTGCCCTCATGCCCACGTGGCTAAATATAAAACAACTGGCCCCCTCCCTCCCCAATGGCTGCAGCCTCCTGTCCTGACTGTGCGGGGAGGCAACCGAACACACACAGGATGCCAAGCACTCCAGATGAAGGGTGGAGCGCGGTGCCAACCATGTGGATGTGCGTCTCCCCCAGATCGGCTTTGGCACATCTGGCCTGTCTGCAATATTCCCTCCATCCAGGTGATTCATCTTGCCTAGGCCCAGTGTGATGGAAAACTTTGTTCTGACTGTGCTCGCATCAGCGTTCCATATTCCTGCCCCTGCTCCAAGCCCCCATGGTCCTGGTTTTAAGGAGCGACTGCTTGGGTGTCTTGGCAACAAGATGTTCATGTGCCCCCAATCTGGCATGAAGGACAGTCCATTTCTGTCACTGATGGCACCTGTCCCAGGGACTGTGCTAAGTACCCATTTCAGGATCTGTCTCATTCTGTCCTCCCAGCAATCCACTGAAGTACATCTATTTCCATTTTCCAGATGAGAAAACTGAGGCTCTGCAAAGTTAAGAGGTTCACCCAAGGTCACACACAGTTAGTAAATGTGGGATTCTGGATTCCAGCCCAGGTCTGGCTGACACTAACACCTGAGCCCCACCCCCATCTCGTATTTCCTATCAAAACACCCCCTTTCCCCAGTGAAGAAGTTGAGGCCTATGGGGTAAAGAAAGAGAGAATACTTTGCTGTTAATAGTCAACAGCGTAGGATATAACAGCAGTCCCCAAAAGTCAACAGTCATAGGGTATAGAGCCTGGACCCCACATTCTTTCGGAGCATCCATTCCAGGTCCAGAAGTGACAATAAACAGCTGGCATACAGGTAGTGCGTGTGGTTTACAAAGGCCTAGCTCACACCTCACATCAGTCACCTCTCCCACCAACCCAGTGAGGTGAGTATTGCTATTATTATCCCAGTTTAGAGAGGCAGAACAGGCTCGGGGAGGTTAAACAACTTGCTCCCTGTCCAGCCAGCTCACCCAGAGCCTTGGCACCAGCCCCGGGCTGGCCCATTCTAAGCCTCCAGGCTCTGCAGACACCACATATGGGACCATTTAACCAACCGAGCTGGGCCTTGCCTTCTGTTGTGAAATTGCTAGGTTGTTTTCTCTTTGTTTTAAGTGTTCCTGCAAATATTATTACATGAGTCAAAACTTTCTCTTTATTTGTGCCTTGCTTACACTCATTCTTTCTCCATGTAAGCACCCATCTGGGTTGCAGGGTGCATGCATGAAGTTGTCCCTCATCAGTGTTCAGATGATGTTCAGAGATCATAGGGTATGTACATACTTTATCTGCAATTGTATATTTTGCTCTATAACCATTTGCCTAGTGCACCTTGTGAAAACTCAAACGTGTGACTAAGGGTTTACAATTATGGGTGTGTATATTTTTTCATGGTTTTAATAGAATTTTCACCCTTGCTTTAGACACTGTTTCTTCTTTGCTAAGATCCAAGGGGAAGAGCTGGAGGTTGGAGGAATCCCTTGGTCCAAAGATTACATATCCAAAGGGATAACCAAGAACCCAGACAGAAGATACCTCGAGGAGTCTTTGACCTTGAGATGAGGGGCCAAGGACCTTTCCACTAGCAAGCGCGTTCGCAGGGCTGCATCCCACACTCCTCTGAACCTCCCTGGTTCACTCTCCACAAGAGCCATGTCACCTCATTCCACGAAAAAGCTTTATTTTTCTCATGGTTATAAAATTATGTGTATGTGGTTTTACATTAAACCGGATTGTAAAAGAATAAGGTAGTAATCATTTAAATCCCCACGAGCCAGGAGCCACCACGGTCAAACATGGAGATGTTAACTTTGAACACCTTAGAAAATAGGTTATGTCTACACATTTCCGTTATCGTTGCTCTAGTCAATGAAGGGAAGAAGCACGCTGTGTGTGACTCTGTTTCTATGAAGTTTGGAACCGGACGTAGAATTCAGAACTGTGGTTGCCTCTGGGAGAGGGTTGACTGGGAAGAGGAACCAGGGAACTTTGTGGGGAGCTAAAAATGCTCTATTTCTCAATTTGGGTGACGGTAACACAGATGTATACAATTGCCGAAACGCATTGAACTTAAGACCTACCTATGTGTTTTACTATAACATTTTATATCTCAATAAAGAGAAAGAATCTTGGATAAATATTACAGCAAAAGGTCCTGCCTGGTGTGGCTCAGTGGATTGAGCACCAGACTGAGAACCAAGGGGTCACCAGTTTGATTCCCAGTCAGGGCACAGGCCTGGGTTGCTGGCCAGGTCCCCAGTAGGGGGCGCTCAAGAGGCAGCCACACAGTGATGTTTTTCTCCCTCTCTTTTCTCCCTCCCTTCCCATCTTTAAAAATATATTATAGCAAAAGACCTAACTGGGAGATAGAGAAGAAGGAAAAATAGACAAGCTACACACAATACCTAGAACTTTACAGAGAGGGATCCTAGGCTTCCCCGTCCCCATACCCCAGCCTCTCCCTTTTTCAGTCCTGCAGTTAAATTCAAGGGGGCTGGGGCCTTAAAGGGAAACTGCAATCTTAAGACCCTACTGAGGCCCCCATCTACCAGACTCTTTTCTTTGATGTACAACATTTTCTATAGGGGTGGGAATCCATTGGAGCCTAACAAGGATCTGAACTTGAGTCAGGAAGGAAGATGAAAGGTCTTAATTTTCAAATAGATGACATTCCAAAAGTTTCTTTTTTTTTAAATTTTATTTATTTATTTTTAAAGAGAGGGGAAAGGAGGGAGAAAGAGAGAGAGAAACATCAGTGTGTGGTTGCCTCTCATGTGGCCCCCACTGGGGACCTGGTCTACCACCCAGGCATGTGCCCTGACTGGGAACTGAACTGTCAACCCTTGGGTCCGCAGCCTGTGCTCAATCCACTGAGCTACACCAGCCAGGGCCAAAAGTTTCTTTTTTAGTCATCATCTAAGACTCAGAATGCTCATAGAAACAATACTATAAATAGTGGTCAAGGTTCCAGATTTCTCCTCAGAAAAGTCTATTAAATGCCTACTCATAAGATACAGAATTGTAAGCTTGGTAGGAACATACGTGTACTGAATTAGAGTGGTTGTATATCGTGGAAAACATGGGAGAAAAGCTAAATCTACACTCCCCCCCCAAATACCAGCTTTCTGTCTGGCACTATGTTGGCATTTGGGATTTAAAAATGAAAAAATCACATGATATTTTCCTTCAAGCAGTTCACCATTTAGAAAACTACCTTTTAAATAAATAAGCGCAATAAAATCTTATGCAATTGGGACCCCCCCAAATGGAATTATCTTCTGGAGGGTGGGCCCCTTGAGGTACCAGTTTTCCCCAAAAAGTGAGTATTCTAGGAACCTGTCTGGATCTGTGTACCAACTGGCATTGTTGTGAGAAGCTGCATTCGGCTTCAGTGAATTTTTTTTTGAAAACTTTTAATGCGTTTGCCCATTTCATGATGGGTGATTTATGAGCGAACCTGCCCACACCACACTGAATGGTCAGCAGTTTTTGACCAAAAATGGTGTGACTCCTTACTCACCCAATCTCACCTGAGCAACTTTTTTTGTTTCTCTGGATGAAAAAAGTCCTCAAAGGGAACTGTTTTGCCGATGTGGAAAAGGTAACAACAACAAAAAAAGGCAGAAGCACTAAAAGGCATCAAAATTGACGAGTTCAAAAACTGTTTGAGCAGTGGAAAAAAATGTCTTGATAAGGTGTATTGCATCGAATGGAAAGTACTTTAAAGGTGACTGAAGTTGAAACATGTACAAATAAATACATAATTTTTTATAAATGAATTCTGGGGTTTTTTGGGTCCCCCCTCGTTAGTGTTGTGATAGAGGTTGTTATAATTAAATAAAACTGAAAAATAGAGTGAATGCTTTGTTGGCAAAGGAAAACACATTTTGAAGCAAGCAGAGTTGATATGATAAGGAATTCGATTAAGACCTGCAGAGGGGTCATGGGGCATGTTGAAGGTGAATGGCCCTCGATCTGACTCCGCTTCAGAATGTATTCCTTCCCTTTTCACTACTATCAGAGCATTGCAGTTGGGCTTCTCAGCCGTGATTGGGGTGGTTTGTTTTTGACTTTCACATTATTTGAAGGGAGTAGAGGTGGGCAAGATTTGCAATTCCAAAGAGAAAAGGAAAGAAGATTTTGAAGGTATATAAACCTAGAAGAAGGATTGTCACAGGTGACTTTGCCCAGTAATGAGAGAGGAAAAAGCAAAACCCCAACACGGGGGAAGAAAGCAAAGGCTACCCCCACACCAGGCACCAGATGGTGGAGTTGGCTCGGGACAGCTGGGTTGCTGTCTTGAAAGCAGAGTGGGTTAGGAGGCCCTGTGCCCCCAGCAGTACAGGACCACTTAAAGTCACATATTGACAGTATTTAGGGATCATTTATTCATTCAAACAGCATTGTGCATTTACCATTTGTAAGGAAATTTGCAATTGACCTGCAATTAACAGGGTTAAAGAATTTAGTGAATTATCATCCTTGCCTTCAAGGACTACTAGGAAACTAGATAACTATTATTTCATGTGCCCAGACATAAAATATCCTGTTTTTTCCTCCCGATGCCATTCTCATCAGTAAGTCAGGGGTAATAACAGTGCAGGATCTAGTAAACCTCACACAGTCGTTCTGAGGATAGAATGCAATCAGGGTATAAAACTCCTTTGTAAAGTGCAGGCATTCGACAAGCATCACCATATTTTGTCACGTGTAGTGTGCACTTTTTTGCCCAAATTTCTGAGGGAAAAATAAGGATGTGCATTATACATGGGTATAATGATTACATATCATGGGTGTTGCACACAAAAAAACGTGGGTGCATGTTATACTCGACGAAATACGGGTGATTGTTAAAATAATTTTCAGCCATGTTATCTACTTGCTGATCAAGTAGTCATTCAGCAAGTACTTACTGTGCTCTTGGGCTGAGCAGGCACCGTTCTGGCACATGGCAGTGGAGAACACAGACAAAACCTCTGTCCGCACGGGGCTGACATTCCCCAGTAGGATGTCTGCTGTCATAAATAAAAAGACCCATCAGTCACTTGACAGAGGCAGCAAGCTTAAGTTTATTTATATATATATAATCTCCACTATTTGTAATATGGAAAAGTTGGGAGTGATCTAAGTGTGCCTTAAGGGAAGACTGATACAAAAAAAAATGATGATGCTCCCACACTACAGAAAACTGCAGGGCTGCTCGGCAGAGGGAAGCGGCTGTCTGTATGTAGTATCATGGCAAGATCTTTAAGACCTGTGAAAAGGAGAACGAAGCAAGTTCCAGGACAATACATAATATGATCCCATCAATGTTTAAATAAGCATTACTGGTTTGTGTGTTTTATTCATGCACTAATATATAGTTACATATGAATACTTAGATCTAAACTAGAGGAAAGTTCTGGAAAGAGATACTACTTCAGGGAGGAGGGTGGGTTTATGTATTGCCTGTGTAATTAAACAAGGAGACACATGTGTGTGGGTACAATTGAGTTACAGCAGTGTGAGTAGAGATGACCATGGTTACTCGTTTAATCTTCTTTAATGTCTATAGAGAGATATAGACGCCTAGATGAGATGAAGCCAAAACATAAAAGGTAGAATTAAAACACGGTGTCCTGGCTCAGAAATCTTGCCTCTCCCCACCCCACCTGCAGTTTATAGTGAAGCCTTTTTTTTTTAAAGAGCATCTCATAGGATGTTGGGTAGAAATCCTTGATCTCCCAGTTCTGAGGCACATGTAATTATTTCACAGTTAAGTAGCCTCAGGATCTTTGTGATAGATATGACTTCATTATGAGAGCATCATGCCTCTCCCAGCAGTTAATTGAGCTCTGGCTGGAGCCAGTATGTGGGGTTCTGGTATGTGATGGGTGGCTTCCAACAGGGTCCCTCTGTTTCCTAAACGAAGCCAAGGGAGATGGCCTTAGCTTTGGCTGACCTCTGAAAACCAGCACGTACGTCCAAACGGAATCCCTTCCATTGTCTCTCTATGGGACCTTAGACAAGTCTTTGTGGCTTCTGGGTCTCCAATGGAGGGACTACGTGACCTATAATATCATTACCGATCCTAAACTTCTGAGTTTTATTGTAGCAAGTTGTTACAAGAGGAGACCACATTGGCTCACATGCCTTTGTTATAGGCTGGGACAGGGACGCAGAAAAGCAAGATCCCTGGCCCGACGAGAGGAGTCAGATTCTTGGGGAAGATGAAGCTGGTGAAACTGCTGGAAAGGCAGCCTGAGAACAGAAGGAAGGCATTCCCCTCCACTGCAGCCCCTTGCTCTAAGTCTCTTAGATAAAACTGGCCTCTCTTCCTCCAGCCCCTTTGTTCTGAAAATGCGGCTGGTAGAGCCCCTCGCTAGGCTGCGTGGCTTCAGGTCCTAGAGATGGACCCACATCATCATGTTGCAGTAGGGAAAAGAGGCTCAGGGGTGGGGACAGGGAGCGATCTGGGTCAGGAGAGCTCTTGAAGGACTGGAGATGGCATCTGGGTCCCCACAGCCAATCCACTGATTTTGCTAATTTTATGGAGCACCTGCTGTATGCCAGGTTCTTAGCTAGACTGTGGGAACCCAGTGAGAACCAGTCACATGTAGGGCTTACAGAGCAAGGCTTTAGGGGTTAGAAGCCTTTCCTGGGCGGGACTTGACCCACTGACAATGCTCTGATCTGTGCCCTTCCCAGGCACCCCCCCACCCCTAGCATCTGCCCAACCAGTCTTAGCAAAAGCTACTAGAGGAGGTCCAGGCATGCTGGACACTGAATCAGGAGCCAGGGGTCAAAGTCATCCTGATGATGCAGAAAGCTCCACAGTACCCTTGGTCAAGGTCAATCTCCAGCCAGGGAAACTTGCTTCCATGGACTGAGGGTGGGTGGGTGGATTCCCTCCCAAGATTTCCCTCAGGAGGCAAGGGGGCAAGCTGGTGCAGGTACTGGCTAGCAGCCCCTGGAGATGGAGCTGGGGAGGCCCCATCACTACTGCGGGTTCAGGCCTCACCCCGAAACCCATTAAAGCAATGCCTCCTATGTGGGCCCCTCCCAACCAAGAGTGCCCGGGGATGGGGTGGTCACAACCTGACAGGTGGCAGCAAGTGGCATTTTCAGGGCACTTATGGGCTTGGGGGCAGCAGGTGCCTTGGCATCAGGAGACCCAGAGCCTTGAGTCTTCATGTGCTGTCAACCTCGGGCAAGTCACCCCACTTCTCTAGGCACATCTGTCAGACGTACATTGTCTTTTGTTACGGAAGTCACTCGTGACCATGAAAGATGTAAATGTGACAAGAGAGGAAAAAGTCAGAGAAGGTAACCTCCCCTATTCTACCACAATTGATAGTCCACCGTAAAAATTCTCAATATGCAATAGCTACCTGCACTTCTTAAACAGACGTTGCGGTCGCGAAGCTACGTTGACCCTTGGACGCTCCCTCCGTGGGTGCACGGGTCTGTCGCCTCCTTCAACCTACTGCCTGGTATCCCAGCATCCCCTGGGACAGGTTTCGGCTATTTCCATGGGGTGAATTCCTTGAAAGGAAATAACCAAATCAAAAATATTTCTTAACACCCTCAATACGTTGACCATTATTATTCCTTTTTAAAAGGTTGAGAGCTGTGAATGGAAAGAATCTGTTTACTCATTTTAACGGATTATTAGTGAAATGGAGCGTGTTTCTCTTTTGTATGTTTAGTGCTATTTGTATTTCTTCAGTGTAAAACTTGCTTGTATCTTCCCAATTTTTCTATTGGAATGATAACCTTTTTCTTATCTTAAACTAGCACTTTATATAGTAAAGCCCTCGATGAATTGCTTGTCATACAAGTTACATTTTTTCCCTAGTTTGCCATGTTTAGAGTGTGTATTTCCCATACCAATGATTTAAATACTTATGCAGGTAAAATTGATAAGTTTTTTCCTTTATGGATTCTGAGGTTTAGCACTTTTTAAGAAAGGTCCTTCTCATTCTCAAGATTATGAAATTATTATTCTTTAGGTTCTTTTGCAACTTTTATAATTCTTAAAATGTATGCGTCTTTAACACATTTGATTTTTACTCTCTGTGAATATGGCCTGAGGTGGAAATCTACTCCCCTCCTCCAAACGGATAACGAATTATTCCAACGCTGTTTATGGAACAAACTAGTCTTTCTCCACTAATGAAAAGTATAATCTTTACCACATACTAGCTCCCCACACATACATCTTATTCCCCTTTAAGCCACTTTATTCTGTTTTACATTGCATTTTACTTATTAATCCATTTGCTAATATTACAACACTATCATAATGATTAATTACTCTTTTAAAAGCCAAGTGCACTCTCATTGTTCTTCTTTATAAAAATTGTCAATTCTTTTTTTTTAACTATATTTTATTGATTATGCTGTTACAGTTGCCCCATTTCCCCCCTTCCTTCCCCCCTCCCCCTTACCCCCCTTTCCCCTCCCTTTAGTTTTGTCCATCGGTCATACACATAAGTCCTTCTGCTCCTGTACTTCCTATACTGTTCTAACCTCCCCTTGTCTGTTGTCTACATCCCATTTATGC